>CAUYLG010037892.1:0-22319 GCA_963573385.1 Cacajao melanocephalus
AGTACAGTGGCATGACCTTGGCTCACTGCAACCTCCGCCTCCTGAGTTCAAGCCATTCTCCTGCCTCAGCCTCCCAAGTAGCTGGGACTACAGGCATGCGCCACCACACCCAGCTAATTTTTTTTGTATTTTTAGTAGAGACGGGGTTTCACCATGTTGGCCAGGATGGTCTCGATCTCTTGACCTCGTGATCCACCTCAGCCTCCCAAAGTGCTGGGATTACAGGCGTGAGCCACTGCGCCCGGCCAATTTTTCTTTTAGAGCTCTCTGTTAGGAATCTCCATAAGTTTGGTGCAGTTCCCCAGCCAGAAGAGGTGTTTGGCGGATCCTCTGGACTCTCTTCCTGCACCATGCTGAAATGTAGGCAGGGCTAGGCCTGTCTTCCTTACAGTTTCCTCTTTACTTGTGAGTTGTTCCCACGGGGAAATCTGCATCTTTCTTCCATTCATTGATTTCTAGAGATGGAGCCCAGTCAGGCTTCCTTCTCTCAGGGAAGCAGACTCATGTTTTCAGGGTACCTGGGATTTGTTTTAATCAGTGATGGTTTGAGGCCCAGACACAGACATGACTGTCATGAAGGAAGAAGGAGAGACCCAGCATCGGGGCCACAGGAGGGGAGCACCAGGGGTGATTGCAAGGCGGAAGGGAGAGGAAAACATAGCCAAGAGCCTTTATGGTGATTTCCCTGGGAAAGCTCAGGCGGGGCCGGGGAGCAGGCCTAGGGCTGGCTATTTGAATAGTTATAGCAGCTCTGGGTTACAGGGACGGGCCCTAGTTGTCTGGTTCCTGGCCCTGGGTTGAGTCAGGCAGGTGGAGAGAGGTCCGGAGTGAAGTGGAAGAACATGATAGAGGAAGTGGTAAATGAATGGCCTCTGGACTGGTTGGTTTTCTCTCTCCAGGAATTTGCTAGCCCTGGGAGAGGCAATCCCCCAGTATCAGCAGGGCCCTGAGATGCCAAAGCACCAAATGCAGAAACTAGAAAATGTGGTTAGTGCACCTTATCTCTTTAAAAGTCCTATAGAGGCCGGGCATGGTGACTCATACTTGTAATCCCAGCACTTTGGGAGGCTGAGATGTGTGGATCACCTGAGGTCAGGAGTCTGAGACCGTCCTGGCCAATGTGGTGAAACCCCATCTCTATTAAAAATACAAAAAAAAAAAAAAACAAAAACAAAACCCCAAACCCAAAACCAAAAAAACTATCCAGGCTTAGTGGTGGGTGCTTGTAATCCCAACTACTCAGGAGGCTGAGGTGGGAGAATTGTTTGAACCTGGGAGACAAATGTTACAGTGAACTGAGATTGTGCCACTGCACTCCAGCCTGGAAAACAGAGTGAGACTGTCTCAAAAAAACAAAAAAAATCCTATGTAGTTCCTGGCAATTCTGCTACAATTACTTTCAACAAAACTTTCTGCTTTTTGAAATCTGATTCAAGCATCAAGGTCTCTTCTGGGAAGTGCTTCCCTCTTCCTGCCCCTGGGAACCCCGCAGTGGAATTGCCCTTTTCTTCCATAGAATCCATCTGTCCCTCTGGGACCCCTATTATCCTTTGCCATAGCTTGGGGTTAGTTGTGTTTATGTTTGCATTTCCGCATGAGCTGTGAGAGCCTTGAGGGTTCACCTGATCCCATATCCCTTGCAGTACCTGCCACAGACAGGCTGGCCCCAGAGACCTTGGTAGATCATTGAGTGAACATGGACCATAGGCCATTTGAATATCCCCACACTCAAGCGACTGTAATATCTGCTGCCATGGTGTCATTCTTCAGAAAGTGGCAGGAGACACGCAGTGTGGACACGTGGCAAGCCATTTGTGTTCTTGTTACTGGCACCACAGGTAAGCATTTTTTGGGTGTCTCCTGGCCGCTGGTATGCTGTGCCTGGAGGAATTCTTATTGTACATTACATTATGGGGGTCTTTCAAGCCTGGACTTTCATACAAAAGATAGACCTGCATTTTCTGGAGGAGAGAAGATCCAGTGTATTAATCAGACTTTGGAATTGCTCCAAAGTGGGAACAGGTTAAGAGTTTTGGAACAGATGGTCCCTGCCAAGAATGTGGTCCAAGACGCTGGGGGACACTTCCCATCTCCAGGCCATGACCTGCAAATGCACTCTTTCCTTGGAGGGGCTCTGTCTCTTTCCCCTCCCTTCTCCCATAGTTGGGACCTCTCAGCCCCCTGGCAGGTCCATGTCTCAGTGTCTCCCAGTCTCCGAGACAAATCCTGACCACGGGGAGGGAGTGATTTAAATCATTCCAGATTGTCACCCTACAAGCTAATCTGACTGTGACCTTATTCTCTGGTGACTGGGCTCCCATATTGTTTCTTGTGCCAAAGACCCCATCCACAGGGCTTCCCCCGTATCCTGAGGGTTGTAAATAGTGGCCTTCCTAGTCCCTCACCCCTCCTCCGTATCACCTCCCCCAGGCTGCCCTGGTCTGGAGCTGGGAGCTGCTGAGAGACTTTGCAGGTGCTAATGGTTACAACAATGACAACCACAGCTGCCACCATTACTGTGGCTAGTGCTCTACTGGCAGTAATAACAATACTATTAACAATGACAATGGTAGCAGCTCACTTTGACTGGGAGTGCACTCTGGGCTAGGTGCTTTTGCAGCACGCTCAATTTTCTTTCTTTCTTTCTTTCTTTCTTTCTTTCTTTCTTTCTTTCTTTCTTTTGTTGTTGTTGTTGTTGTAGATATAGCAGTACTTTATTCCTTTTAAAATTTTGTTTTAGAAAAAGTAGACTCTTTTTTTTAGGACAGTTTTAGGTTTACAGAGCAGTTGAGTGGAAAGTATAGGGATTTCCCATAGCCCAACGGTTCCCCCTATTATTAACATCTTACATTAAAGTGGTTTGTTACAATTGATGAGTCAGTACTGACACATTATTAACTCACTTTCTTATTTAATTCTTGCCACAGCCCTGGGACTTACATACTTTTATCTTCCCATCTCCATTTACAGAAGGAAAGTGGGGCACAGAGAAGTTAAGCTATTTACCCAAGGGTTCACAGCTAGTAGGTGTGGAGCTAGAATTTAGACCCAGGCGTGTGCGCCTCCCAAGCTCATGCATGTAGCCCCCACACCACATTGCTGAGTGTTCTACTGCCCCCTTGTTCTATGCGCCTTGATGTCCCAGGAGCCAGCGTTCCTCTGGCCTCCCCCGTGACTCCCACTGCACCCTGACCTTCCCTCCTCAACACATCTGTCATACAGGAGTGCCGAGGCCTGTTACTGGACAGTGAGCTCCTTGTGGGCAGGGACTGAGCCCCGTTTAGCCTCAAAGCATGACACTGAGCCGATATGCAAAGTTAATGGAATGAATAGACAGCCCACTGCCTGGTTCTCGTCCTGTTCTGTCACGAGATACAACCTTGGACTTGGCCCATGCCAGATTGCCAGTGTGCAGGTGACACACTGCCCTGCTCTGCCTGTTTCATGCACCCGCCTCTTCACCCTTGTGAGCCTGGAAGGGACGGGAGGCAACAATGACAGGGTTAGGGCTTGTCCTGGCAACGCCCTTCCCTGCTTTCGGCACTAGACTTCGACAAGAAGTGACATCTCCTCTTGTGTCTTGACCTCTCCTTTCCCTCTTCCCTGGGGACTCGACCCAGAAACTGATAGGGAAGGACAGGCCTAGTTTGACTGGAATGAGCAAGCCGGCCAAAGGGCGAGAGCAGCCCTCCCCACCAGGACCCAGGCAGCTTGGCCAAGACAGCTGAGGCTAGCAGCCTTGGGGTTACTGATGGGGGCCTGCAGGGGCCGCTCAATTCAGGCCTGGACACAAAGGCTTGGTATCGCTCCCATTTTCCAACTCAAGTGAACCTGTGTCCTGATGGTTGTAGCCTTCCCCTGAGCACAGGGGCTGAAGGCTCCGGGGTCCCTGCCTGACTGCATCCTGGCTTCTAGGCACAGGATGGAGGCTGAGAAGTACTTGTCCCAAGTGTCAACTTTTGGAGCCATGCTAGCAACCACTGGTGGCCTCGTCCCAGCGGATGCCCAGATCCAAGCAAGATGAGCCACCTGAAGCTGAATTCAAACAGGGTACGTGAGAAGAGGAGCTGGGTAGCACAGCCAGGCAGAGAAGTGGCTGGGGGAGCTGGTGCCAGAGGACATTACACATATATGCGGAAAGGAAGTCTGGAGGGATTCCTGAGCGGAAGCAGAAATGACTATGATGGTTTTAAAACCAGGCTGCAAACTTGGATATGCCAGAAGCTGTTTAAGGCATCAAATTGGAGCAGACACCCATGGCAGAGCCAGAATGGATATTTCCAGGAGCCTTACTTAGGGTCTGACTTCTGTCCTCCAGAAATCCCCTCTGCTTCACACATCAATCCGTCGACCCACCAAGCATTTGTTGATGACTTTCTATGCATGCAGCATTGTCCCAGACGTATGCTTATACTCTTGCTAGAGAGATGAGATGGATGGACGGATGTGTACACCCACAAACATCCAACCAGTCGTCTATTGCAAGGCATTGACTTGTGTGGGAGAGAGAAGGGTGGCACCCATAAGGCACTGATTGGCAGCAGGCCAGTGCAGGAGTTCTGGAAGGGAGCAGCAGCATGGGCTGCAGTGATCGGGGAGGGTCATGCACTGGGGGACTTGAAGGATGTGGTTCTCTGAACAGGAGAGGAAAGAACCCTCCAGATTTGATGGAATCCTGCTACTCGCTCTGGTGCCACCAAGACCACCCTTCCAACTCCACTCAGAATCTAAGCATGACCTTGCAGTTGCTCCAGCCCGACACAGTGCCGTTGTGCCCTGTGGTTCACCCTGATGGAGGCTTCAGGTTTAGGAGAGAGAACAGCACACAAGGAGAGAGGGTAAATGTAAATAGTAATGCATTTACTGTAGTAAATGCTTACCTGTGGTGCCAGTAACAAGAACGCAGGCTTGCCAGGTGTCTACACTGCATGCCTCCCTTCCTTCATTTGTCACATGCCAGGTGCCTTTGTATAAATTACTATACTGTAAGTTCTGGGGTACATGTGCAGAATGTGCAGGTGTGTTACATAGGTATACACATGTCATGGCAGTTTGCTGACTAGGTGCCTTTTAATAACGGGAAATGGAAGACACGTCACCCCGCCGTCATGAAGCTTACATGCATCTTTGTCACCAGTTCCGACCTTTAGTTTCTCATCTGTAAAATGAGATTACTTCTAGCTCTGAAGCTTTCGAATTCAGTAGAACTTAGAGTTGTAAGCTAGTCTGGTTGCAGTTGTGGAAGGAAAGCTGAGGACCTGTCCTGTCCTGAGGGGATGGGAACACACACACACACACACACACACACACACACACACACACACATAATTGCTACCACTAACACGAAAACAAAAAAATCAGAGCAGCCTCAGCTCCCTGTGGGGTGACTCATGTATCACCAGGCACTGGCTGTGTTCTTTGCACCAGGGTCCAGGGTGCCCTGGGATGCTCATGCCACCCACATCTCTGCATCCTGGTGCTCTGTACCCTGCCTTATGTTGCCCACGGGCGTAGCAAGAAGGCCTGTGCTGCCTGTGTGTTTAGGTGAGCTATTCCAGTGGCGATTTCCCTTTGCAGGAGACCAAACACAGAAACAATTATTGTTTAATTTCAAGTGAAAGAAGCATTGAAGGAGACATGGTGTGACCTTTTCTGTGCATGTATCTATAGATAGAGATATACAGACATTGGAATTTATTTCCCCAGGGAGACAAGTGCCACGGCGCAGCCAGCTGGGTTTGTGTGTGGAGCCGTGTTTGTGTACAGTGTTATGTGTAATTTATTTCCCCAGGGAAGAGCAGCTAAGATGGCACATCTGATTCCTAGCAGAGGTTGCTTTTCCTTTTGTTTCTTAAAAAGAAATCAATCTACCCCCCATATCTGAAAGAATCAGCCGGCTGCCTTATTTGACTGGCTTCTTTGAGTTTCCTCATGTCTCTGTGGAGATTTGGGCTTTGGTCTCTGCAACCCCCTGGGATCCAGTTGCCGCCCACCCTGCTTCTGTTGCAGCGCTGGTCTGAATGGGAGAGCGGGCACTGCAGAGCAGCCGGGGCAGAGGACACACGTGCAGGGCTGGCCCTGCCTCTGTCGCTTGTCCTCTGGAAGGCTCCAAAAAAGTGTTCTGAGTCTTTGCTTATTCTCTGGCTGAAACTGGCTTTGTCTTGCTGTGACCAAAGGGATGTCATCAAGTCTCTGCCACCCCCACTTGCTAGCCCCTGACCCTCTCAGCCACCACCTTCCTCAGTAAGAACCACCCTATAAGGCAGCTCTCTAGACCCCGGAGTAAATGAATGAGAGCTCTGGCTCCGCGTTCCCTGCCCTCTTTTGTGACTCATGTCTGGGGGATTAGAAATATTTAGAAGGCATTATTTAATTAGTTAGCAAATGCAATGCTTTAATTTTGTAAATTCAGTGGGCACAAGTGCCCACCCACCTGTTCTGGTTGCCATAACAACTTTAAATTTCATTTGTGGTCTCGGCGGATGCTTCTTCTTTGACTGCGTGTATGTACAGGTTTTGTTTGCTTGTGGATGACCGCGTGGAGTTTGTCTCCTGTCCTTCTCTCCCCTCAAGTCCTTACCCCAGTGCCTCCTCTTCCGTTTCTTCCTTCTTGGTGCCTCACTGCTTCTTTACTCATTTCCTCAAGGGTTTCTCTCTGTCCCCTCCCTCTGTGTTTGGATTTCGGGTGGAATCTTCCTCCATTGCTGGGATCCATGAGCCCTGAGTTCTCGAAGGCTCCCTAAAGGTGCTTTAGGCATAGGTGAGTTATAGCTAAGTGGTGTGATTTTTAGGGATACTAGCAAGGCCCAAGAACCCAAAATATCAAACTAACCTGTCACGGTACTTGAAATTTCCCTACTGAGAATTTGTAACCTAAAATATATCATTTTCTTAATTGACAAAAAGTTATGTATATTTATGTGTACAGCATGGTGTTTTGATATAGATGTATATTGTGAAATGATTACGTTATGCTGAAGGGTGAGGAAACCCAGTGTGAATCCTCCCACACCTCCCTCTCATTGGCATCTCAGTCATATCAACACCTCTGGATGCCTTGACTCCCCGGCACTTCAGGCGAGCTCCGGGGGGAGAGCTGCAGGTGCAGGGATGCTGATGGTGTGTGCCGGAACAGTAAGTGTGTAGGCAATATGGACAGGGAACTGACAGCATCTCCTGTAGCCCACCCCTTGCACTCCTCAGATACCCTGATGAGCCATTTAAGCTGACTGCATCCCTCCTCACACTCAGACAGCACTTCTGCTACATTTTGCTTGCCTGGTGGGATGGATCAAGCCATTATCCCTGAGAGGCTGAGCCCCTGGCTACTGTGACTTTGTCAGGCCATTGATTGTGACAATTGCCCATTCATGCTTATCCCTGGGCACAGAAGCACCAAGCAGCACCCCCAGTGGATCTCCTGAATTCCAGACCTGTTCCTTTCTGCCCCCATGGCGTAGCAGAAATCCTAACAGCTCATGGAATCGGGTCAATTTCCCCTCTTGATTTAGTAATTTCTTTATTTGCCTGCTGGTACGCCAGCATGAGGATCCCAAAATGACTAGGCAGCAGCCCTCATTTTAGGATGAGAGGAATCCTTACTATGTCTCCTGCTTCAGGTATTCCCCCCACCCTGGAACCAGGTTCATCAGATCCTAAAGATGCAGGGACAAAAGGCATGAATTCCTCCAGTGGGTCACTGGGAATGGTGCTGAGAAGGGCTACCTCTTCTGCCAAGCCTTGGTCTTCAGAGCCGTGTATATAAGTCACTGGGGATAGAACACCATAAAGTAGTCATTAGTTCAAACAGTATGCTGCGTCTTGACTAGTGTTCCAACCCTGTAGATGTTATTACCAAGCTGGTGCTTAGCTGAAGCTTCATGAGGTCATCCCAAAGCTCTATCAGATTGGCGGCTTCTGAGAGATGGACGTATGGCAGGACTGCTGGGTCCTGTGGTTGTGTGCTGACTGCTACACCTCTCTTTCTGTAAGGTGCATCTTTGGGCCCACAGTGATATACTGCAAGCTCCCATGTAGTAAATCAGGTACTCTCTGAGCCCTTGGACAGTAGTTCTATTCAAGCCACCATGAGTCCGAAAGGCAAAGACTTTCCTAGAACATGTGTCAATGCAGTAAGAACAAAACACATCTTCCAGGGTGATGAATTCCGACATCATCCACTTGCCACAAAGTGGCCGTGTGGTTTCCTTGAGGGCTGGTGTCAAATTGAGAGCTCAGCATTGGTAATGAGGGACCATATGAGTCTCTGGAAATAGCTGGACCATCCTCAGTAAGAAGAAGCACATGCTGTTTGGCTCATGGCCTCCTTACCTGTTATCAAAGCTTCATTCTCTGGGTGGTTAAGGGCAGCAGCGGGCTGATGTCCTCAGGATCCTGTCTACTTGGTTGTTCAGTGCCTACTCTGTGGGGATGCTCTCCAGTGGGCACTGAGAATGAGCCACACAATGTTTCCTCATTTTGCAATCTTGCTTTTTCCAGTTTGTTGATCATAACCAGCTAAGCCAATCTCCACTGCTTGGAGGCATGTGACTGTCATAACCTCAGGGCCCTTTTCCCACCACATCAGGTTGGGGATCAGTTCAAGTGTCCAAGGCCCTCTCCAATGGGAAGATTTCCCTTCACTGCTGACTTTCAGGGCTGGCCTTGCATCAGGCTACTGAGAGATAGTAGCACATTTTCGGGTTCAACCAGAATATGGAGTTGACTTATCTGTAAAGTAAGCCCAAAGTTTTCCTTTTCCATCAGCTGGTGATAGAGAACTTCCTACAACCATGAGCTGAAGGAAACACATTGGTGCAACGTAAGTAGGTGACATGAAATCTGCGTCACCTGTTTGTGTCCTCTAGACCTACTAGGGACTGATCTTGAATGTGCCGTTTTCATTAAATGGTGGGATTCTCCAGTGTCCACACAACTTATCACTTGGCAGGTCTGAACATACCCAGAGCATGGTGGACAGCTCTGGTCTCATTGTTCCTTGAAATCCCATGGTCAGGCGATTTGTCCCCACTAGAGCCAAATAGCATGCCCAGGTCTGCCCTTTGAATGGTGAGGGGTTTTGTTTGGTTTGCTTTTCCTGCAGATAGTTCAGTCTTGCTCTAGAATCCTAGGGTTTTGTTCTGTAACTCCCCTGCTTAATCCCACCAAGACTCCACGCAACATTGTCATCTACCCCAGATATTGCTAGCATCCTGGAATCTGCCAGGTCTTAAGATACCAAATATGAAGCCTCTACCGTAAAGATGGGATGTTCAAGGTTTAATGATTTCTTCTTTATCTTGGAAGAAATATCTCAATATGTCCCATACTACTGGACCTTTAAAACCTTTTCTGATGTGGCAGGCTTCTGAGTCTTTGTAGGGCTTATCTCCATGGCCTGGTGCACATATCTTACCAGGACTTCTGAGTACTTGCCACTTCCTGCTCATTTGAATTGTTATTATGATGCTATCAGTATAATAAACTGGTCTGATGTTCTGTGGAATGTTTAGAAAAAGATGGTTCCTTTGAACTGTGTGGTGACAGAGAGCAGAAGAGTTAAATAGATCTGGGCAAAACTGTTCATATGTACAGCTATGCATGCCAAGTGAATGCAAACGTGTTCTGATCTTCCTTGAGAGGGACTGGAAAAAATGTATTCATCAGATTGTAAACCACACACTAAGTGTTGGAGGCTGTGCAGATCTGTGCTGCTAAAGATGTCTGGCAAAAAGACTTGCAATTGAGGCTACTGCTTGGTTAAGTTTATAGTAGTCCATTGTTATCTTCCAGGAGTCATCTAATTTTGCTGGTGGATTATATGGGGATCTTATGGGGACCGTGATCCTGCATCCTTTAAGTCTTTGAAGGTGAAACCATACTACTCTTTTTCATTCCATCTAGGATGTAGGATGGTTTTACCCTCTTGGCCCAGTGAGTGTGTGTTTATGTGTATGTGTGTGCGTTTCAGTGTGTGAGGGTAGGTATGGGTGCGAGTATGGGAATGTCTTAGTCTGTTTTGTGCTGCTATAACAAAACAGCACAGATGGGGTAATTTCCAGAGAAGAGAAATTTGTTCTCTCACAGTTCTGGAGTCTGAGAAGTCCGAGACCAAGGCACTGGCAGCTGATGAGGCTTTTCTTGCTGCATCCATATGTGGCAGAAGGCAGAAGGGCAAAAAGAGGACAAATGCTGTGTCCCCACGTGGTAAAAGAGCAGAAGAGAAAATCCACTCCACCAGCAAAATTAGATGACTCCTGGCCTTTTAAGATGCACTGATGCATTCATAAGGGTGGCACTGTCATGACTTGAACACCTCCCAAAAGATCACACCTCCCAGTACTGTTGGATTAAAGATTAAGTTTCATTGTGCAATTTGGAGAGGACAAAAACATTCCAACTACAGCAGTGGTGAGAGTGTTTGTGTGTATGTGTGTGTGTGTGTGTGTGTGTGTATGTATGTAGGTGTGTTTGTGTGTAAGAGTATGTGTATGTGACTGTGTGGGTGTATGTTGGTGGCAGGAGAGGTGGGGAGGCTTCCATTTGGCCTTCTCTACTCTGATAAGTACTGCACAGACCAGGAAGCCAATGTGAGAGGCCTGCCAACTTCTAGGTGCGTTCATCCAGACTCTGCATACAAGGACCTGAGAAATGACCACAGAGGGAGACCGTAAACCCCCTGAACCATCTAGGAAGTGAACATCTACTGGGAGTCTATTGATTAAATGACATTTCTATGCTTCCCACTCAAATAGGATGGTGTTTTGGATCTCTTGGTATCAGTTTCAATCTGTGCAGATCCTGTATCCAGCAGCCTTTGAAATTTCTGGGTATTATCTTTTTCCCAGTATACAGTTACTCTGATAAATCTCCAAGTGTCCATTTAGGATAGGAATGGGAGTAATGGTACTGTACATATTTTCTGTGGCATTTTCAGTGTCCTTTATCAAAGGGGCCCTGGTCTCTTGTTTCCTTGATGGGCTGTGAGTCCATGAACTGTCTCAGATCTGGAAACTGGATGAAGGATTTTAATGTTCTATTCTAGCCACTGTCATCAGCCTTTGCTAATCCCCTCTTGATCATTTTAGGTTATATAAGCCAAGCAATACCTTTGATGTCAAGGAACATGTATCTCACCTCTGGAAACATGGAGGATTACTGGCCTCGCCACCTCCTGGTTGTCATTCCACCCTTGCTGCCTATCATGTAATTGCATTCACTTTGCTTCTGACGTGGTCCTGGCTATTCTAGAATCCTAGCCCCATTGCCATTTGGGAGCCATGGCAGCATCTCCCACTGCTTCCCCTGGCCTCAGACAATAGTCACCTCCGAACTGCTGATTACAGTGCCCCATTTCTTTCTTGCTTTATTGAAGGCAATGGCCTCCAGGCCTTCCTGGAGAACATAATTAGTTAGCGTGTTCCCTGGTCTAACACAGTAAATTCAGTTCAACAAGATGCCTCTCTGAGCCTTTTGTTCGCTTCTTCAATACCCTGCCGAGGCAGTTCTGGCATTTCCACCTCATATACTATAGACTGTTATTGTTTCCAAGCTTAAAGGAGCCATGCCAGCAGTGCATTAGGACTGGCTCTGAATGTCTTTGCCAGGGCATTCAATACTGAGTCATGGGAAAGTGTTCTCATGTCAATGAACTGTCCACAAGCTAACCTTGTATTCCACCCATCAGTCCAGCACACTCAAGATTAATTCCCAGGCATATTCTCCAAGTTCCTCCTGGATTTGCAGCAGCCTCTTCTTCTTGTTCTTCTTCTTCTTTTTTTTTTTTTTTTTTTTAATAATCTGTTTCCTTCCATAAGAAGTGACGCACTTCTCTAGTCAAGTCGTGCTGAGGCTTGTTCCTAGATATTGGTTTAGAAACAACGAGGGGAAGTGCAGGCAGCCCTGGAGGACAGTAAGCATCATTTTCTGAGTTATTAGCTTTTAATGAGGCTTTTTCATGGATCCAGACCATAAAACAGTGTCTCCTCTGCATGGGGGAGGTGGTATTTCTGCTGGCCCAAGGGGTTTGGGGAATCTGGGACTTCAAGGTTCTCAAGTGCTTCAATCTAAATGTCTTTATCACAGGTCTCAGGATCCCATTCATTTCCCATGGAAACCATCCTGTGAGCATTGAAGGCTGTGAATGCAGCTTCCTTTGCACCTCTGTTGCCCTGTTAGCAATACATGGAGCCCGATTTCTGTTCAGTCTGCCTCTCAGCTGGAGGAGACAAGGGTCTCTTTAATATGCTCCTGGAGACCTTCTGAGTTTTAAATTGATAGCTCCATTGAACTGAGCCTATCATATTTTTCCTTCAAAACTTTTGGGGCAGTTAACAACACTTAACTAACTTCACAATAGTCATAACTGAAATTACTCCGATTGTTTTCAAGTCCAGGCCAATGCTTCTCAGACAATCTGTTGTAAAGGAATAGTTTAAGAAATATTTTGAGGACTGATGAATTTCTAGAAAAACAAATAGGACATATGGCTAGGCACAATGACTCATGCCTGTGCTCCCAGCATCTTTGAAGGCCGATGCAGGAGGATCACTTGAGGCCAGGAGTCCGAGACCAACCTGGGCAGCATAGTGACACCTTGTCGCTACAAACAGTTTTAGCCAGGCTTGGCGATGTGTTCCTGTAGTCCTAGCTACTCAGGAAGGTGAGATGAGAGAATCAGTTGAGCCCAGGAGTTCAGGGTTACAGTGAGCTATGATGGTACCACTGTACTCCAGCCTGGGTGAAAGAGTAAGACCCTGCCTCTAAAAAAAAACTAAAGAAAGCCCATGGACCACACTTTGAGTAACACTGTGCTAGACCTACTGTATAAGCCACTGCATCTCCTTCCACTAGGACTCCATCTCAGTGCGTCTCACCACAGGTGAGCATTTTAGTAATTGTGACGCTATGGCATGCCAGGGTTGTCTCCACCCCATCCCACTTATCACCAGCACTCGGGTCCTTGTTAGCATCTGGTTGGCCTGTGATCCTATTCTAGCACCTTATGCTGAGGATCTGCTTCCTACTCTTATTCTGGCACCAAATATCTTAGATTGGGTTCTCCCAGAAGTATTTCCTGAGCCAAATAGACGAATGCATGTGGTTTATTTAGGAGGTGATCCTTGGAAACACGGTAGGTAAGTGGGGAAGTGAGATGGGGAAGGAAGAAAGCTGAAAATGATGTATTATTGTATAAGTTACCACCGTGCGAATCTGAGCTCAATTCTACTGGGAAGCTGGAAATAGATTAGAACATTCCACAGACTTATTTTACCCAAGGATTATTGGCTGATAGCTGCTCCAAGCACCTTGACTCTCGGCATTTCCTGTGGATTTTCAGACTGAAAGAAATCTCTCAGGCAGGGAGGTATATGTGCTTGCAGCAGGATACCACTTGCACATACCAATGTAGGGATATGGACAGGTCATTGGCAGCATCTGCTATGGAGAGGTACCAGGGGTCCATTCAAAGAGGGAGAGGTAGGAGGTCCACCCTAGGCACATGCCAGGGCAGGGTGGAAGCTGGAAATGAAAGCTAGCCCATGTCAGTTATTAAGAAAGTGAATGAAGGGTACAGGAAAGAGGAGAGTGTGATGTAAAAAAACGTGATGCAGTCCAGGTTTGTTTGTGACCAAAGATTTTTGCAACTGGAGGGTAATGTCTTACTGCTCAGGGTAGAACAGGACTGCGTGATGTGTTACAGACTAGGAATGGACAGGGCTGTCTGCCTCCTAAAGAGTGACCTCACTGTAGAGCTGGGCTCTGCAGCCTTTTGAGAGTTAACCTAATCAAGTGGGTTGCTTTTTTTTTTTTAAGAGATGGGATCTTGCCATGTTGCCCAGGCTGGAGACAAACTCCTGGGCTCAAGTGATCCTTCTGCCTTGGTCTCCCAAGTAGCTTCAGCATCAGGTGTTCACACCCACTGTGCCTGGCAGCCAAGTGACTTTTGGTTTGTCTGAGAACCCCACCATCCTACAGAGGTGTGTCCAAGGCATGGGGTGGGTGGAGGGCATAGGCTGCTTAGCCCCCTTCTGGCTTCAAGCACAGCGTCTTTAGTGGTTGCTGTCTTCTGATCAAATTTGGTTTGAAATGATGTTTCTGCTTCCAAAAGACTGTCTGAAAACCACTGATCTAATCTGTGGAGTTCTCATTTATCTACTTTTGGGTGAATCCATTTGGCATGTCAGATGGTCAGGCTTTGGGGCAGCCGATACCCTGTGTTGGAGGCCCTGGCACATGGAGAATGTGCCCGGGTCTTCCTGAGAGTAATTGTGTCTTCAGATGCTACCTGCAGGGTTTGTAAGTAAAAATAAATAAAAAGAAAGTAGTGGTGTCACTTCAAACTTCTGTTTCTTCCATTCTCTCTCTGTAAACCCAGAGTGGGCAGGAACATTCTCTAGTGGTCGGCATGCATCTCCGGCAATCACACCTAGTTACCTCGGAAAGTAATCTTGCAGGAGGTACACAGGAAGTCCTGGGCAAAGGTGCCAATCACTTTCCAAGTCGGAGGGATTTCAAGGGGTCCCTTATCTTCCTTCTCTCCAAAACCTAGCCTTCCCTACCCTCTCTTTTCACAAGAAGGTTGCATTTGGGCCTGGCAGACACAGGCTTCTTCCTCATGGCCTTTGCGCACCTAGCACCTTGGACAGGGACAGGCGAGGCCATTTCCAAGACTATTTGTCTCAGGGGAACAATTTCCTCTTTGTTCTGTGCTTGTCAGCAGAGCTCTTAAATTTCGAGGACAGTTGGATGAAATTGGATGTAGCCAATTTGCATCTTCAAATCGGTCTTGTACACATGGGTGCGTGCACTCATGTCCCTGGGGATGAGAGGGGAATGGTGTTTGACAGCTCACGAGCCATGAGAAGACAGTTGTCTCTTCTTTGTCTTTGAGCCTGGGCCTATGTATCCTTGTGCCTCAGTTTCCTTCTAGGAAAATGGGGGTGGTGGGCTGAGTGATCTCTGAGGTCTCTTTTAGCTTTAGTGTTAGATGGTTTTATGGCTGTGAAGAAAGATGATGGTAAGAAAACCTATGGTCCATGTTCCACTGTGTAGCTGAACTGCAGCCCAAGTAGGGAGAGTCAAACTGTTCTTTGCACAGTCTTGGTTTCAGACCCAGGCTCGGTGTTTAAACAAACATCTTCATGGTAAGCAGGTCTGGAAGTATGGAGGGTGAAAGGGAGGCTGCTGTACGCTCAGGATGACCTCCTGCAGCCTCTGCATAGCTGGGATTGGCCATGGGCAATGCAGAAGATTATTGCATCTCTTAGAGCCTCAGTTGCCTCACCTGCAAAGAGAGGCTAAAAGGAAACCATTCTACTCTGGTTGAGAAGAAAAACCAAGAAGTACCTGAGATGTCATAGGCACTCATCAGTGTTAGCTTCCTGATCTTTTTCCATTTTACTTGGGTCCTGATCTGGAGGGGTGCATTTGAGTAAGAGCCTTCCATGGGTAGATTATTCTCACTCCTTCATCTTTATCTTCTACAGCTCCCAAAGCTCAAGGACTTTTTTTGCCCTGCAATTGTCCTCTCTCTCTCTTGCACCATTAATTTTTACCTCTCTACTCTCTGTTGGAGTGTTCTCATCAGAATACAAACATGCCATAATATCTTCAATCTTAAAAAAAAATCTCCTTTGACCTCCACGTCCCTCTTCAATTACTGTTCAATTTCTCTGCTTGCTTTGACAGCAAAACTTGTCGATACTTCCTGTATCCACTTTCTCACTTCTAATTCTCCCGTGAACCCATTCACATCAAGTTTTCATTCCTACCACCTCACTGAAATAGCTCCTAGCAAGGTTGCCTGTTACTAATTTCAGTGGTCAACTCAGAGTCATCCTGTTGACCTGCTGGCCGCACTTGTCACAGCTAATCAGTGTGTTTCTTGAAAGACTTTCTTCCCTTGGCTCACTGTGGTTCTTTAACAGCCGTCTCTCCTGGTTTTCCCTTATCTTCCTTATTTTTTAATGCTGGAGTTGTCCAGAGCGCTCAGTTCTAATACCTCTTCTCTAGGTTCCTCCCCAAATTTTCATCTCCAGCCCCACCTCTGACTTCCCTCTCCCGATTGCAGACTGATATATCCAGCTTGCACAGTGTTGCTGCTTGATTGTCTATCGGACACTTGAATTCACCATAGACAAATCTGAGTGCATCTTAGAAACTGACAACACACACTTCTTCATCTTTGTCATGGGAAAATTATTTTTTTCCAGGTGTCCAGACCAAAAAAATCTAAGAATCATTTTCGACTTCTCTCTTGCTCTCCCTCTCTACATGCACCCTGTCAAAAAAATGAGGCAGCTCTACCTTTGAAATAATCCTGTGTCTTTCCCCTTCTCCTGACCTCCACCATGGTCATTTGGAGCAGGTCACCATGATCTCTTGCCTAACAACTACAACAGTCCACTAACTGGTTTCCTTGCTTCTAGCCTTCCTTCTTATAATGTGGAATGATAGGGTTTAGATGTTAATTTTAAAACATAAATGCGATCATGTCACTACTGTGCAAAACAATCCAAGCCATTCTCATCTCTTTCAGGGTAAGTTCTTTTTTTTTTTTTGAAAAGTGATAACTATTTAATGCAACGTAAATGAATAGTATACTGAAGACGGCATTGGATATACTATTGTAATGTAAGTTGTGTATTCCCAATGTTTATTAGTTGGGAACCTCTGTGCCAGGGATAAAAATTGGTGACCTTTGGGTCGAAATTCAAACTGCAAATATGTTTTGTTTGGCTTAAATATTGTGGTTGCTGTATTGTTTTGTCTGCTGTTTTGACTTTAATATGTTTAGTCAGAGCCTTTAGCCACAGATTCTACTATAGTCTCTTATTTTATACCAGTATTATGTTACTGGCCATCCCATAGGCATTTGAGATTTTATTCCATATATATTTCTATTTTTTTTCTTCTGCAAGGAAATATTGTATTTTCTTTTTTTTCAATATTATTTATTCATTTATTTACTTTAAGTTCTGGGATACATGTGCAGAACATGCAGGTTTGTTACATAGGTATACATGTGCCATGGTGGTTTGCTGCACCTATCAACCCATCATCTAGGTTTTAAGCCCCACATGCATTAGGTATTTTTCCTAATGCTCTCCCTCCCCTTGCCCCCCACCCCCCGACTGGCCCCGATGTGTGATGTTCCCTTCCCTGTGTCCACATGTTCTCATTGTTCCCATATAGCATATGAGAACATGCGGTGTTTGGTTTTCTGTTCCTGTGTTACTTTGCTGAGGATCATGGTTTCCCGCTTCATCCATGTCCCTGCAAAGGACATGAACTCATTCTTTTTTATGGCTGCATAGTATTCCATGGTGTATATGTGCCACATTTGCTTTATCCAGTCTATCCCTGTGATAACTTTTCTGACACCTCCTGCTTAAAGCCCAAAAGCTCAGAAGGATCATGAGGCCCTGCTTTCACAGTCTGTATTCATACTGAAAATCAAGATGAAGTGAGGTTTTGCCGTTCTGCTCCATGGGAGGTTTCTGTCCTTCCTGAGCTCACCTTAGGACACCTGCGTTACCATTTGATAGGTGTACCACCCCAGTCAAACTCCTCATCTGGCACTTTGCCTGGAGTGGGCTGCGCCTGGCCGATGTGCAGCTGGGGCGCTTGGCTCCAGAAACAAGAGCCCCTCGGGGTTCATCTCCCTGCCTCACCGGGTTGGTGAAAAAACATTACGTTCTACGTGATCTGGGCCCTCTCTACCTCTCTGACCTCCCTTGCCCTTTGTTCACTGTCTTGCAGCCACATCATATTCTAATATGCCCAGCACGCTCCCAGTCCAGGGCCTTTGCATCTGCTCTTCTCTCTACCTGAAATGTTATTCTCCAACGATAGTCGCAGTGTTCACTCCTTCACTTCATTTGGGTCTACACCAATGGTACCTTCCTAGAGAGCTTTGCATGAACCTCCTATCAAAAACACCACCTTTGTCATTTTCTATTCCCCAGTTATTCTTTTTGTATTTTAAATTTGAGAGATTTATTGAGGTATAATTGATGTACAGTAAACTACACATATTTGATAAGTTTTGATGTACGTGTGCATTAGCAACACCATCCCCACAATCAAGATAATGAACCTATCCATCACTCGCAGATGTTGACTTGTGCTGTTCTGTAATCCTCCCTCCTGCCTCTCTCCCGTACACAGGCAGTTATGGATCTGTGTGCTGTCACTATTGATTAGTTCGCATTTTCTAGAATTTAATACAAATGGAATCAAACAGTGCATATTTTTTTTTTTGCCTGGTTTCTTTCACTCAGCACAATTATTTAGAGATTTATCCATGTCATAGCAGATATTTCATTCTTTTTTATTGCTGAGTAGTGTTCTATTGTATATGTATCTATTCACCTATTGCTGTATGGGACATTTCTAGTTTTTGCTGTTACAAATAAAGAAGCTGTGACATTCATGTGCAAGGCATTGTATCAACATATATTTTCCTTTCTCTTGGGTACATACCTAGGAGAGAAATGACTGGGTTTTATGGTAGGTGCATATTTAATTTCTAGAAAACTGTCAAACTGTTTTCCAACGTAGCTATACCATTTTACAGATCAACGAGCAGTGAAAGTGAGTTCCAGTTCCTCCATGTCCTCGCCAACATTTTCAGCAACTTTAAAAGGTATGTAGTGATATCCCATGGTGGTATTAACTTGGATTTTTCTAATTGCTAATTATTTTTAGCATCTTTTCATGTGCTTATTTGCCATCCCTAAACTTCATTTGGTGAAGCAGCTATTCAGAACTTTTTTTCCTGGATAGTCGTGTATCGCTTAATGATGGGGATACATTCTGAGAAATGTATTCTTAGGTGATTTTGTCATTGTGAATACATCATAGTGTGTACTTACATAAACTGAAGTGGTACAGGTTGAGCATCCCTAATCTAAAACTTTGAAATCCAAAATGCTACAAAATCTGAAACTTTTTTGGAGGGCTGAATTTATGCCACAAGTAGAAAATCCCTCACCTGACCTCATGTGACAAGGTTGCAGTCAAAACTTTGTTTCATGTGCGACATTGTTATACAATATGTATAAGATTGCCTTCAGGCTAGTCATGTAAGGTATACATAAAATATAAATGAATTTCGTGTTTAGACTTGGGTCCCATTCCCAAGATATCTCATTACGTACATGCAAATATTCCAAAATCTGAAGAAGTCTGAAATCTGAAACACTTCTGGTTCCAAGCATTTCAGATAAAGGATATTCAACCTGTATAGCTTCCCACACACCTAGGCTAGATGGCATAGCTGATTGCTCCTAGGCTACAAACCTGTACAGCATGTTACTGTACTGAATACTCTAGGTAACTGTAACATAATGGCAAGTGTTTACATATCTAAAAGTAGAAGAGGTACAGTAAGAACATGGTATTATAATCTTACGAGACCACCATCGTATATGTGATTTGTCATTGACCAAAACATTGTTTCGTGGTGCATGAGTATTAGTTTTCTGGTGCTGTATAACAAACTATCACAAACATAGTGGCTTTAAACAATACACATTTGTTATCCCACAGTTTTTGTGCATTGGGAGTCTGGGCACAGTTTAGCTGGATCCTCTGCTCAGGGTCTTACCAAGTTGCAATCAGGGTGTCAGCCAGGCTGTTTTCTC
Organism: Cacajao melanocephalus; assembly: GCA_963573385.1. Taxonomy (NCBI): domain Eukaryota; kingdom Metazoa; phylum Chordata; class Mammalia; order Primates; family Pitheciidae; genus Cacajao; species Cacajao melanocephalus. Next base: position 19,650 of record CAUYLG010037892.1, read on the forward strand.
ATCTGATGGCTATGCTAGGGACAAATCCACTTCCCAGCATATCAGGTTGTTGGCAAGATTCATTATCTTGCAGCAGTGTGACTGAGGGCTCCAGCTTCCTACTAGCTGTCTCTTAGCTACTAGAGGTTGTCTGCCATACCTTGCCATGTGGCCCCCTCCACAGGCAGTTTAAAACATGGCGTTTTGCTTCTTCAAGGCCAGCAGGCAAATCTCTTTGCAGTCTGTAAAGATGGAGCCTTATGTAACATAAGGTAATCATGGAGTGATAGCCCATCATCTTTGCCATATTCTATTGGTTAAAAGCAAGTCACAGATTATATGTGTGCTCAAAGGCAGTTGATTAAAACAGGGCATGACTCATTGGAGGTCCAATCCGTTGTTTTACTGGGTTATCTATTGTCTTCTTTTCCAATCTTGAGAGTTCTTTGTATACTCTGGATATACATTCTTTATCAGATGTACACTTTTCCTTCCAGTCTGTGGCATGTCTTCTCTTGCTTTAAACAGCATTCTTTCAAAGATTGGAAGTTTTATTTATTTATTTATCTATTTAATTGTACTTTAGGTTCTGGGGTACATCTGCAGGATTGTTGCATAGGTACATACATGGCAAAGTGGTTTGCTGCCTCCATCCCCCCATCACCTATACCTGACATTTCTCCCCATGTTATCTCTCTCCCTTCCCCCCACTGTCCCTCCCCTAGACATCCCCAATGTACCCCAGTGTGTGATGTTCCCCGCCCTGTGTCCATGTGTTTTCATTGTTCAACACCCGCCTGTGAGTGAGAACATGCCGTGTTTGATTTTCTGTTCTTGTGTCAGTTTGCTGAGAATGATGGTTTCCAGATTTATCCATGTTCCTATGAAGGACGTGAACTCATTGTTTTTTATGGCTGCATAGTATTCCAGGGTGTATATGTGCCACATTTTCTTTGTCCAGTCTATCATTAATGGGCATTTTGGTTGGTTCCAGGTCTTAGCTATTGTAAACAGTGCCGTGATGAACATACATGTGCATGTCTTTATAATAGAATGATTTATAGTCCTTTGGGTCTATACCCAGTAATGGGATTGCTGGGTCATATGGAACCAAAAGAGAGTAATGGGATTGCTGGGTCAAATGGCATTTCTATTTCTAGATCCTGAGGAATTGCCATACTGTCTTCCACAATGGTTGAACTAATTTACACTCCCACCAACAATGTAAAAGTGTTCCTATTTCTCCACATCCTCTCCAGCATCTGTTGTCTCCAGATTTTTTAATGATTGCCATTTTGACTGGTATGAGATGGTATCTCAATGTGGTTTTGATTTGCATTTCTCTAGTAACCGGTGATGATGAGCATTTTTTCATATGTTTTTTGGCCTCATATATATATTCTTTTGAAAAGTGTCTACTTTTCAATGGGTTTTTTTTTCTTTAAATCTGTTTTAGTTATTTGTATATTCTGGATATTAGCCCTTTGTCGGATGGGTAGATTGCAAAATTTTTTCTCATTCTGTTGGTTGCCAGTTCACTCTAATGATTGTTTCTTTTGCTGTACAGAAGCACTGAAATTTAATTAGATCTCATTTGTCTATTTTGGCTTTTGTTGCCATTGCTTTTGGTGTTTTAGTCATGAAGTCCTTGCCTATGCCTATGTCCTGAATGGTTTTGCCTAGGTTTTCTCCTAGGGTTTTTATGATGTTAGGTCTTATGTTTAAATCTTTAATCCATCTGGAGTTAATTTTAGTGTAAGGTGTCAGGAAGGGGTCCAGTTTCTGCTTTCTGCACATGGCTAGCCAGTTTTCCCAACACCATTTATTAAACAGGAATCCTTTCCCCATTGCTTGTTTTTGTCAGGTTTGTCAAAGATCAGATGGTTGCAGAAGTGTGGCATTGCTTCCGAGGCCTCTGTTCTGTTCCATTGGTCTATATCTCTGTTTTGGTACCAGTACTATGCTGTTTTGATTACTGTAGCCTTGTAGTACAGCTTGAAGTTAGGCAGTGTGATGCCTCCAGCTTTGTTCTTTTTTGCTTAGGATTGTCTTGGCTATGCGGACTCTCTTTTGGTTCCATATGAAGTTTAATGTGTTTTTTTCCAGTTCTGTTAAGAAGGTCATTGGTAACTTGAGAGGGATACCGTTGAATCTACAAATTACTTTGGAAAGTATGGCCATTTTCATGATATTGATTATTCCTAACCATGAACATGAAATGTTTTTCCATCTGTTTGTGTCCTCTCTTATTTCCTTGAGGAGTGGTTTGTAGTTATCCTTGAAGAGGTCCTTTACATCCTTTGTTAGTTGTATTCCTAGGTATTTTATTCTCTTTGTAGCAGTTGTGAATAAGAGATTGTTCATGATTTGGCTCTCTGTTTCTCTGTTATTGGTGTATAGGAATGCTTGTGATTTCTGCACATTGATTTTGTATCCTGAGACTGCTGAAGTTGCTTATCAGCTTAAGGAGATTTTGGGCTGAGATGATGGGGTCTTCTAAATATACAATCATGTCATCTGCAAATAGAGACAATTTGACTTTCTCCTTTCCTAATTGAATACCCTTTATTTCTTTTTCTTGCCTGATTGCTCTGGCTAGAACTTCCAATACTGTATTGAATAGGAGTGGTGAGAGAGGGCATCCTTTTCTAGTGCCAGATTTCAAAGGGAACGCTTCTAGTTTTTACCCGT
>CAUYLG010037893.1:0-41129 GCA_963573385.1 Cacajao melanocephalus
CTGATGAGGAGCTGTGATCCCCTGTAGGAGGAGAGGCATTCTGATTTCGGGTGTTCTCAGCCTTTTTGCACTGGTTTCTTCCCATTTTTGTGGATTTATCCACCTGTCATCTTTGTAATTGCCGACTTTCAGATTGGGTCTCTGAGTGGACGTCTGGCTTGTTGGTGATGAAGTTTTTTCTGTTTCTTAGTTTTCCTTTGGCAGACGCCCCTTCCCCACAGAGCTAGGCCTTCCCGGGTTCAGCTGTGCTTGCTGTGAAACTCTCAGTCCTCAGCGCTTCCAATTGCTGTTCTCTTTTTGGGGATTGGACCAGCCAAGCCCGACTCAAAGGGCACCCAGTCCCGTATACTCCACACCGAGAAGCGCCGCGCCAGTGCGCCGGCAAAACAGCTGCACCAGCCAAAAGTCACGCTGGCGACTGTGGGGCTCCTCCGCCGGGAATCTCCCAGTTTGTGGGCAACAGAAATTCGTCTGAAATTGCTGCGTCCACTCGCTCTCTGCGCTTTCACTGGGAGCTACAATCCTGAGCTGCTGCTAATTGGCCATCTTGGATCTCTCTCCCTGTATGCATTTTAATTCCTACCTGCAGTATCTGTGATACAAGTTTACATCTGAGCTCATGAAAAGAATTATTACACTTTTAATCTTTGTAAATCCAATATGTAAAAAAGTTATCAATATATTTTTTCATTTTTATTTGTGTGACAGTAAATATCTTTTTATATGTGTGGAGTCATTTAATATTGTGGATTTTGTCAATTGTTTATTTGTGTCTTTTGTCCACTTTTCCTCCTCCAGACATAGGTCTGTGATTTATTTGGAACTGGTTTTTGTGTATGGTAAGAGCTGAGGGTAATGGCTTATTTCCCCCAAATATGAATATTCAGTTGATTTAGCATCATTACTTGAAAAGATCTCCTTTTCTCATTTATTGCAGTGGCACCTTTGTTGTAAATCAGATGATTGTATCTATGTGGGTCTGTAGTCTTTTCTATGGGTCTGTTTATCCTTATGACAACATCACTCTATCTTAATTACTGCAGATTTTCATTATCTATTGGTGTCTGTGAGTGTAAGTTCCCCAATTTTGTTGCTTTTCAAGGTTGTCTTTGTTATTCTTGGCTTCTTGCCTTTCCATACAAGCTTATTAATTTGCATAATAAAAATTTATGCAACAGAGAAATAAACTTGTTAATTTGTATAAGAGAGATTGCTGAGAATTTGCTTTGGGTTATAATCAATCTATCAATCAATGGGGAGCATCAACACATTTACAATATAGCATTTTCTAATCTGAGAACTGTATATCCCTCTTTCAGTAATGTTTTCTGTTTTTCTGCAGAGGTCTTAAATGTCTTTCATTAGATTTCAGTGGTATGTTGGAGCCAGCTACTACTAGTTCATGAGAGCTGATCAGGCGCATCTCTTCCTGGTTCCACATTCAGTAAATCACATTGTGAGATTGGAGTGGGCCATGGTGGTAGTATTTATATCACAGAAGTTGGCAAATACTACAAATAGGACTTTTTCCCCACCTACTCACTGCCAAAAGCTGGTTGTTAAACATTTGCCAACACATCACTTAGGTTGATTACTAGATGATCAGGTTTTATAATGCTATGTAAATATTTTTTCTCACTAAAAATAATTAAGATATAATCTACATACAGTAAAATTCACCCTTTTAATCTACTGCTCTGTGACTTATGATAAATTTATACAGTCACGTTATGACTACCACAGTCAATATTTAGAACTGTTCCATTACCCCAGATAATTTTCTCTATCTCTTTAGAGTCAACTCTTCCCTCTACCCAACTCTTGACAAAGGCTATGTTACCATTTAGGTCTGGCTTACTCCATTTAGGATAATTCATGTGCAATTCATCTGTATTGTGGAATGAATCAATGGTTCATTCCTTTTATTGCTAATTAACATTCCATTATACATATTATCCATTCCCTAGTTAAAGGATTTTTGTATTGTTCAGTTTTTAGCAAATGTGAATAAAACTGCTATAAACATATTTGTGCACATTTGTTTCTGAACATGGGTTTTCAGTGACTTCAGGAGAAAGCTTTTAGTATTTTAACAATAAGTGTAATATTAGCTATATTTGTAGATACCATTTATTAGATTAAGGCATTTTTCTTCTATTCCTACTTTGCTGAGAGGTTTTTGGTTTTGCTTTTTTTCTTTAATCAGGAATGACTTTTACATTTCATACCTACTTTTATGCATCTACTGAAATAATCATATGTCTGTGTCTGTTATGCAATGTAGTGAATTACATTAATTGTCTTTGTTAAATTAACCTTGAGTTCCTATAATAGATACCATGTGTATGTGACATTTTAAAAATTTATGTCTGGATTTGATTTGCTATATTTTGTTTAGAGCTTTTGAGTTTATCTTGACAAAAGATACTGGCTTATGATTTTCCTTTTTTATAATGTCCTTGTCAGTTCTTGGTATCAGAGTTAGTCTGATATTACAAAATAAGTTGAGAATGGTTCCCTATTTTCTGTTTTTTAGAAGATTGCTCATAGTTGTTTTCTAAATGTTTGGAAGAGTTCACCAGGAAAGCTGAGCTTGGAGTTTCTTTTGCTGAAGGTTTTAAATTTTTAATTTTTTTCCAGGTATAACAGTATTTATATTTTTTATTCATCTTACGTGGTTTTTTAATAAATGATACTTTTAGTTTGTTCATTTCATCAGAGCTATCAAATTTAGTGTCATAAAATTATTCATACTATCTCCATATTATTTTTAAAATATCTGTATCTGTAGGATCTATGGTTATATATCTTTTTATATCTAATATGAGTGATATGTGGATTTTTTCTCTTATTTTCTTTGATCTCACTTAGATTATTAAGTTAATCTCATTGATCCCGATTTCTAGTTTGTTTATTTCTGACCATTATTTCCTACCTTTTCTTGTCTTTGAATCTAATTTGATATTGTTTTTGTTTCTTAACATAGATACTAGCTTATGATTTTTTCAAACATCCTTACTATTTTATGCATTTCAAGGTGTAAGTTTCCAGTAAGCAAGTTTTTATGTCATATTTTTAATATTTCAGTATAAATAAGATACTATACCCTAACATATTGATTCAATATTTATATGAAAAGGGTCAAAATAACCAAGACTGATGGTAATTAGAAGATAAGAGAACTTGTTCCATTAAAACATAATAAAGCAATTTTGATGAATATAGTATAATATTGATGTTGTCATAGACAAATTGACAAATAGATGAGAACTTTCATCAGGTCATTTAGTTCACAATATTTTCCAATTTTCATTATAATTTCTTCTTTATTCCATAGGTTATTTAGATTTATTGCTTAATTTCCAAACATTTAAAGATTTTCTTAATATCTTCTTGTTTTTGATTTCTGGTTTAATTCCTTTATATCAGATAAAATATTATTTATTATTGTAATTCTTTGAAGTTTATTGAGATCTGATTTATAAACCAGTACAGAGGCTATTTAGTAAATGTTCTATATGAACTTAGAAAGAATGTGTGGTTCTATAATTACTAGATGTCAGATAGGTAAGGCTGGCTAATGATGCTATTCAAATCTTCTGCATATTTACTGATTTTTGTCTGAACCAGAAATATCTCAAGAAGAACTATCAAGCTTTATTCGTACTAATATAACAACAGCAATTATAACTATTAAAGAAATTGAAGTGACAGTTAAAAATCATCTCACAAAGAAAACACCAGGTCCAGAAAGTTTTACAGGCGAGTTCTGTCAAAATTTCAAAGAACTGTTCACTACAATCTGTTATAACAAACTCTTTTTTTTTTTTTTTTTTTTTTTTTGTAATAAAAATTATAACACTGTCACCCGGGCTGGAGTGCAGTGATGTGATCTCGGCTCACTGCAACCTCTGCCTTGTGGGTTCAACTGATTCTTCTGCCTCAGCCTCCTGAGTAGCTGGGACTACAGGCACACACCACCATGCCCAGATAATTTTTGTATTTTTTTTTTTTAGTAGAGATGGGATTTTACCATGTTGGCCAGCTGGTCTCAAACTCCTGACCTCAAGTGATCCACTCACCTCGGCCTCCCAAAGTGTTGGGATTACAGGCATGAGCTGCCAAGCCCAGCTGTTAATTCATTTTACAAAGCTTGCATAACTGCATAACTTTTATAATAAAACCAGCCATGGACAAAATAAGAAAGGAAAGTCATAGACAACTCACTTATGAATATATGCACAATTCCTAAACAAAATTTTAGCAAACTGAATCCAACATTATACTATACCCTGAGACTATTAGGTTTATATAAAAACTTCAATATATCTTTTTTGCTACATAGACATATTAATATTTCAGTATAAATAAAATAAGTGAAAAGCTCTATGATCACCTCAATAGATGCAGAAGAGATTCTTTGATAAAATCCATTATTTGTTTGTGATTTTTAGAAACTCTTAGTAAACTAGACATAGAGTTTCCTTAATCTGATATAATAAAATGTATCTACCAAACCAAGCCAAACAAAACTGTAACAAAAATAACGCCAAATAGGAAAATACTGGAGACATTCCCTTTAAAATCAGAAAGTTATGCCTACTGAAATAAAAACTTATGCCCATTATCACCCCTTCTATTCAACATGACACTGAATGTCTAATAATTTAAGAAAAAGAAAAGACATACATAAAGATTTAAAAGTTGGAAACTATCATTATTTGGAAATTGTATTTCCATTCTACGTTAAAAAACCCAAAAGTATCTAATAAGTTTTACAGGAAATAATAAAGTTTAGCAAATGCTTCAATATATGCCAAGACATTAAAGCTAATTGTAGTTATTTATCCAAACAACAACTAGAAAATATATTAAAACAACAACAAATAAACCAGTCATAGTTAGCAACAAAAACCACAGTGCACCTGGAACTCAATGTAATAAACCTCTTCCTACTCCCCCAAATTATAAAAACATTACTGAAGGGGATTAAAGACCAAAAATAGATGGAGAGATAGATCATGTTTATGCATTGGAAGACTTAATACCATCAAGGTATTGATTCCTTTCAAATTGATCTATAAATTTGAGATAACTTCAATAAAGAGTTCAACTAACAGATTGATTTTAATATTTTTATGGAAAGGGTTAAAAAGCCAAGACTAATAATATTTAGAAGGATAAGAGGTATTTGCCATACTATATTCAATAATATTTTATAAAGTTATTTTGATTAGGATTGTGTAATATTGATACTGGTATAGACAAATTGATGAATGGATCAGAATTGAGAGCTCAGAAATGAGTGTGTGTGTGTGTGTGTGTGTGTGTGTGTAAAAATTTTTACTTGTGACAAAGATCTCATGGCAGACCACTTGATGAAAGAAGGGGCTTTGATAGAGTTCTGAAAAAATTTGTTTCTTGTATTTTAAAAAATTGGCTTTCTATCTTCTACCCTATACAGATAACAACTGCTGATGGACTAGGAACTTAAATATCAAAAGCAAACTTTAAAACTTACAAAAGGCCAGGCACAGTGGCTCACGCCTGTAATGCCAGCACCTTGGGAGGCCAAGGCAGGTGGATCACTTGAGTCCAGGAGTTTGAGACTGGCCTGAGCAATGTGGCAAGATCCCATCTCTAATTCCCTAATACAGAAATTAGGAGGACTTGGTGGTGGCACATGCTTATAGTCCCAGCTACTTGGGAGGTTGAGGTGGGAGGATCAATTAAGCTCAGGAGGTGGAGGTTGCAGTGAGCTGAGATCACACCACTGCACTCCAGCTTGCATAAGAGAGTGAGATCCTGTCTGAAAAAACAAAAAACAAATAAACTTAGATATATGTGACTATCTTTCAGATCTTGTATAGGGAATCATTTCTTAAACATGGCATACAAAGTGTTAACCATGAAGAAAGTATTAATACAATCTATTACATTAAAGTTAAGAATGCCTTTTCATCAATTATAACTTAAGGAAAATGAAAAGGCAAGCTCTTAGAAACTAGAAGACTTTTGCTATGCATATAACAAACAAAGGGCTAGCATTCAAAAATACATAAAGAACCACAAATCAGTAAGAAAAAGGCAGACTACCTAATAGAAAAATGGATAAAAGGAGATCCTTACCTTATCAGCAATTAGAGAAATGTATATCAAGACCACAGTGAGATACCATTTTATATCTCTGCAGTTGACAAAAATGAAGTCAGGTAAAACCAAGTGTTAGAAAGGATATGGATCAATAGGATGTCAAATTGCTGGTGGAAGTGAAACATTTATATAGCCACTTAGAAAAAGACAATTTTGCTTCATGCTTTAAAGTTGAATATTTGAAAAACTTACAACCCAGGAATTCCATTTCTATGTGCATTCTCGAGTACCTTTTGCATATGTGTAGTTCGTTTCAAATAATTATTTCAGTCTATAGAAAGTTATGATCTAGTTTTCTGCTCCAAAGATGTTTCTCTATCCAAAATACTATGTCTAGCTAGCATCCGAGATTCACATTTGAATGCTCAGATCATAATTAAATCATAGGCAAGGAGCATCATCAAATAAAACGTATTTGCTGTTCTCAAAAAGGGCCTTTGTACTGAGGCTGAAATTGGGTGGTAGGTAGGACTATAATCAAACATAAATAGATAATAGTATTAATAACAGTCACTATTTATTAAACATGTACTATTTGTCAGATTCTTCAATCTTTATTTCATGAAAACTACTTTGTTTAGTCTTTACAAAGGCTTTCTGATATAGGTACCATTATTAATCTTTTTAAAATGGAGCATAGTGAGCCATTGGGTGGCTAAATAATTTCCACAACTTTATGTTGTAAATTGTAAAGCTGAGGTTTAAACAAAGGCTCTCTGATTCCGGCACCTGTGATATGGCAATATAGAAGCTATTATCTTTCAGATAAAAAGTCACCTTTTCTTAACTTTGCAGAGAGAACAACTCTGATTTGTGGCTATAGGCAATGGTCTGTTGTCTCTGATGCTTTGTTCAGAAAGTAGTGGTGTCTGTCTTTACTCATGCAAAACTAAAATTATATATTAGATTTTCATTATTTTAATAGCATTATCATTATTTTATAGATGAACAGCAATAATCAGTGTGACATATATACATATATCAATGTGATCTGAAGACTCATTTAAAATTATGTCGAGATATGATTGCCTTGCTTTTATCTAGTATAAAACTTCTTATCAAATAGACATCATGAAGAATGTCTACCTAAAGATATTTTCAAAAATTTAGATTAAAGATTATTTAAGAGTCCAGTCTGTTTCAAAATTAGTATTGTTGTCTTAGTCACTTTGGGTAACAGAAGATCATAGACTGGGTGGCTTAAACAACAAATATTTATTTCTCACAGTTCTGGCAGCTGGGTGAGATCAGAGTGCCAGCAGGGCTGGATTTTTTGTGAGGGTCTTCCTCCTGGTTCATAGACTGCTTTCTTCATGTATCCTCATAATTCAGAGAAAAGAGGCTCTGGTTCCTTAATTGCCTTATAAGGGTACTAACTCTATTATGGGAGACCTTCATGACCTAAGCTAACCCTAATCTAAGGCTTCCCAAAGGAGGCTTTTGTCATGTTGGGGATTAGGGTTTCTACATATGAATTTGGGAGGGAGACATAGATATTCAGTCCATAGCAATTATTGAGGGTTTCTTTGAGGCTAGGTCATATATCTATCTGAGGAATTAATTGGTGTGTATATTGACTTTCTGTTCTTATGACACAAAGCAAATGAGCTCATGTATGTATTGTCCAAAAGTTATTTGAATGCTACCAAAGAGACAGAATTTTTTTTTATAGTAGTAGAAAGATATGGGATGAAAGTTTTGACTCTTACAATCTAATCCCAGCTTGGCAGTTACTGTCCATGGGAACTTGGACCTGTGATCTGTCACTTTCTAATAGTTGTGCTCTTAGGAAATTCAATTAGATTCTTAATTTTCTCATGTGTCAAAAATACAGATAATAATAAATACCTAATAAATACCTTACTGGAACATTACAAGGATTCAATAAATAACACGTGAAAGATATAGAATTCCTATATGAGGAAATCTACCATTTCCTTCCTTCTAAATTCCATTTCCATTTCTTGGGCAAGGTCAGTCACATCTTTGGCTTTAATTTCCTCATCTATACTAATACCAATGACATGCTTGAGAATCTGTGATTCTGAGCCCTTCTATATATTTCTTCCTGTGTATGTTCAGCTTTAAGAAGTATTGCAAGGATCCTTTATGTAAATAAGCTATTTCTAGGGGATGGAGAAAGTGTGAACTAAAACCATTTTATTCCTCTGCTCCAAAAGTAGAGTGCTTTGCTTTGATTTTGTTTCTGACTCAGCACACAGAGACATCTGCACTGACTTAGAGCTTTCTTGAAAATTTTTTTGATTCAGTCATATGATCAGAAAGAACAAATGTAAATCCTTCTGGGATATAGTGTGAATGACATTAAAATATGTCATTAAAACAAACATTTATTTTCTTTCTCTCTCTCTCTTTTTTTTCCCAAGACAGGATCTCCCTCTGTTGCTCAGGCTGGAGTGCAGTGGCACAATAATATCTCACTGTAGCCTAGGCCTCCTGGACTGAAGTGAGCCTCCCACCCCTGCCTCCTGAGAGCTGGGACCACAGGCACGCACTACCACACCTGGCGAATTTTAAAATTTTTTGTATATGCAGGATCTCGCTATGTTGCCCAGGGTGCTCTCAACTGCTGGGCTCAAGTGATCCTCCCACCTCAGCCTCCCAAGGTGCTAGCATTACAGGCATGAGCCACTGCACCCAGCATGAAATGAGGATTTCTAATTCTAGTATCCTCCTGTGTCAGATATTTGAGAGTTTAGAGGTATGTAGACATTTCTTGGCACTTGGAGATGATTAGCTGAACCAGTCGCTGCTCTATTCAACAGGTGGATTTTCGGAAAAGACATATGAGTGGAGCTCAGAAGAGGAGGAGCCAGTGAAAAAGGCAGGACCAGTCCAAGTTCTCATTGTCAGAGATGACCATTCCTTTGAGTTAGATGAAACTGCACTAAATCGGATCCTTCTCTCGGAGGCTGTCAGAGACAAGGAGGTTGTTGCTGTCTCTGTTGCTGGAGCATTTAGAAAAGGAAAATCATTTCTGATGGACTTCATGTTGAGATACATGTACAACCAGGTATGCAGGAAGTACTTTAAAAGTTTTCTTCCTTCTGTGCTTCTGTCACTTCATGTTTTTGTTTAGTGGTGTTCAAAATTTTCATTTCAATTATTATGTACCCTAGATATGAACCAGTTAAAGAAATGCTCTGGTGTAATCATTCCAACCTCAGTGCTTTGGGGACCAAACTACACAGACCGTTTTTCTCTGAAGCTACTTTGCTGCATTTCCCTTAGAATATAATTTATATTTTTATTCTTTTAAAAATAGGCACAGAATATTCTGATTATAAACTTAAATGTTACAATGTTTAAAATGTTACATAACTTCTGTATTGTAATCACTTTTTTCCAACATTTAGTGTGACATATTTCAAGCATATAACAAAGTTAAAAGAATTGTATACTAAACATCTTATTATCTACCACCTGGATTCTACCATTAACATTAGTATTCCTGCTTTATAACTTATGTCTCCATCTATTCATCCCTCTTTCCAGCCATCACTCCAAATTATTTTTTGATGCATTTGAAAGTAAATTGCTGACACCAGTACACTTTTCCATAAATATTTCCATATGCATCATTATTATATACATAGATTAATACTTCAGTTTTTTTCTCTTGAGATAGTTTCTATACAATGAAATACACATACCTTAAATGTACATTTGCTGAGTTTTGACAAATGCATACGCATGTATAACCCCCAACTCTGTCAAGATAGAGAACATTACCATTACCCCAGAAAGTTACCTGTTGTCATTTCCCAGACAGTTGTCACCCTCACTCCACCCCCAGAGGCAACTGACAGTGTCATAATGTTTGAGACAACAGTGTGACACAGAAGTGAGACTTTAAGGGACCTAGGCCAACCCAAAAGCTGAAGGATAAATAGGAGATTAGACTTGAGGAACAGAAGGTTGGGAATGGAAAACATTCTAGTATTTTTTCTTTACCCGTAGCAATTGTGATGGAAACATGAATGTTGAAGCAGAATAGACAAACTACCCAAAGAACTTTCTATTATGTATTTATACCATAATTGTCCATTTTAGAGTGGTATTTTATACTTGGAGGTTTATTTATTTATTTATTTTTAGACAGAGTCTCACTCTGTCGCCCAGGCTGGAGTGCAGTGGCATAATCACGACTCACTGCAACCTTGACCTCCCCAGGCTTGAGTGATCCTCCCACCCCAGCCTCTCGAGTCGCTGGGGCTACAGGCGCGAATTACCACACCTGCCTAATCTTTTTGTATTTTTTGTAGATATGTGGTTTTGCCATGTTGGCTAAGCTGGTCTTGAAATGCTGGGCTTAAGCAATCTGCCCTCCTTGCCCTTCCAAAGTGCTGGAGTTACAGACATGATTCATTGCACCCAGACTTATACTTTTTGTATTTTTGATCAATTTTATAATGTTAACTTTAACATCTTCCATCTCTAACCTCAGTTCAAACAAATCAGGAACAGAACTACCAAAAGAATTAAGGCTTTGAAACCAGGCAAAAGTCTTACCAATCCTTATTTCTAGCATACTACCATTAGCTATCTAACACAGGTGGGAAAATTTAATGAACAAAATCAATATACTTTATACTGTTTGGGATTATATAATTTTTGGCATATTCATAGTTTTAACTGTTAAATAAATATCAGAATGGAATACTCAATACCACTTGTCATGTTGGTTGTGGTAAATAGAATTTGCTCAGATTAAAGTGTGCCAAATTTGTTTTGTTTTTTGTTTTTCTTTTTCTCCACCTAGCAGAGCATTCAGAAAGCAAGAGAGAATGTGAACACTCGTTTTGCTGCTTCTTGCATAAGGGCATGTATCACTGACTCGTTAAGACAAAATTCTACTTTCTTTTCTGCATATATAATTATCATTCATATTAGAATGGCAGAATTTTAAATGTGACTATTTTATTCTTAGCAGGAAAACTGTTACCTTTTATAAGCTTATCTTTTACCTGCCACATAGTAATCAATAATGTGATTTTTGAAGAAATATTTGAGTGCATGCTTGAACTGATGAAACAAGCTAAATTTTAACTCTGCCAAAGTAACTATTTGTGGATGTTTTCCTTGTCTTTCAAGGTTATTTTTCAGGCGTAAGGTTTTTATGAATATCTCAATGTAGATTATTAACCCAGAGTTAACGTTATAGAAATGTTATTATGCTAATTAATAATAATCACAATTTAGTCATTGAAATATGCATCCCAAGACATTTTTCCAGGTAATACCTTATTGGACAAATTTCAATTTCTACCTCAATAGTATTTATTGACTACCTGCTAAATGTTCTAGATTGTGCTAGACACTATGGTGAGTACCAAATAAAACATACTGTGGATTTTGCACTTAGGCATCTCATGGTTTCGCCAAGGAGATAGAATTAAGATAGGTGAAATATTTAGAGGATCATTACATGGTGATCAATATATTTCATTGTTTTTGTTTTATTATTATTTTTTGAGATGGAGTCTCGCACTGTCATAAGATAGGTGAAATATTTAGAGGATCATTACATGGTGATCAATATATTTCATTGTTTTTGTTTTATTATTATTTTTTGAGATGGAGTCTCGCACTGTCACCCAGGCTGTAGTGTGGTGGCGCAATCTTGGCTCACTGCAATCTCCATCTCCTGGGTTGAAGCAATTCTCCTGCCTCAGCCTCCTGAGTAGCTGGGACTACTCTGGAGTCCTAGAGTAGAGTTGCATGTGCAACCACGCCCAGCTAATTTTTTTGTATTTTTGGTAGAGACGGGGTTTCACCATGTTGGCCAGGATGGTCTTGATCTCCCGACCTCGTGATCCACCCGTCTCGGGTTCCAAAGTGCTGGGATTACAGGCATGAGCCACCACACCCGGCCTGTTTTTTTTGAGATGGAGTTTCACTCTTGTTGTCCAGGCTGGAGTGCAATGGCATAATCTTGGCTCACTGCACCTCCGCCTCCCAGGTTCAAGGATTCTTCTGTCTTAACCTCTGAAATAGCTGGGATTACAAGCATGTGCCACCATGCCTGGCTAATTTGTTGTATTTTTAGTAGAGACAGGGTTTCACCATGTGGCCCAGGCTGGTCTCGAACTCCTGGCCTCAAGTGATCCACCTGCCTCGGCCTCCCAATGCTGGGATTACAGGCATAAGCCACTGCGCCCAGCCTGATCAATATATTTCTAAGTGTGGTTCAGGGAAGGGCATATTGTAGGCCAAAGTAACTGGAGAAAGCTTCACAGAGATATTGGGAGTTAGAATAGATCTTTGAAGATGTGCAGATCTGGATCAGAAAAGGAAGAATGGACATTCTGGACTACGAGGAATAAGTATGATACATGTATTAAACAGAGTGTGCACCTTCTTCCCTAGAGTAGAAATTAGGTATTGGAGATGAAGAAGAAATAAGATTGAGTAGGTGTGAGCCAGATAACGGAACAAATTCATAGAAGAACCAAAGCTCTTGATAAGAGTCCAAAATGCCTTTTAGAACAAGATGGGATATAATTAAGTAAGTTTTTCTTTATATTAGTTTACGTAGATTTTTTAACAGTCCAAGTAGTCCATTCCCACATTCCTCTGCATTCCTTAATGTAAGGTTTTAGATTGGAGAATTATCTAATGAAATCTTCCAAACACTGATAACTTATTCTCTGTAACAAATATCAAAATGAGGGTAACTACTATGAACCAAGGTCACCAATTACTGACTTACTAAATATATGGGATATTTTCCATTCCTTATCCAACTTGATCTTTAGCCTTTTTACAATTGATCGTTTTTCCTATTCTCTCTTCCTTTGGCTTCTCAAACCCCACTTGGATCAGTACTTGTCTATTCCTTCCCACTGTCCTGGCCCTGGTCAGGCCCTCATCATATTTTTTGATCTTTATTATAGCCCCCCCATTTATCCTTCCTAGCTATAATTTCCCTCCCCCACTAACTAGCCCTACCTACTTCTAGAATGGTATCTTCTACCAGAACTATGATGGTAATTCATCTCTGCTTCTTCATAACTTTCCATTGCCAGCAGCATAAAATCTGACTCCCTTAGGCACCTTACAAGGCCTTTCAGAATCTGGCCATCTGTCTAGCCTCTTGCTGCTACTTGCTTCCTCCTCCCCCCATACCAAAGCATAACATGTTCCCCACGTGCCTTCTCCAAATTTGCTGCCCTGGAAAATTCCTAAATATTTTTCAAGTCTTAGCTCAAACATCAGCTCTCCTATGTGGTCTTCCCTGACCAAGGGTTAATTACTGTTTTTCTATGCTACTATTTATGCCTTATGTATACTTCCATTTTGGCACGCATTTATTTCATTGTAATGGTTTGTTTGCATGTCTGTCTCATTGTTAGGCTGTGAATTTCCTCTGGTCTGCAATAATATCTTTTCATCTGTATATGTCCCGAACATAAAAAAAATGTGGTTTTTATATGTTCAGGATATATAAAGATGGTTGCTCCTCTGTAATTATTTTTTGGATGAGTAAAGTGATTGTATCAATGCAATAGATGTGCATATGTTGTTTCCATTTAACTAGAATTGGAGAGGGATAAAAACCACAATGGATGAATGGAAAAAACTATACACATGTATCCAGTTGCATATCATAGACTTTATTATTTTATAGGAATCAGTTGATTGGGTTGGAGATTACAATGAACCATTGACTGGTTTTTCATGGAGAGGTGGATCTGAACGAGAGACCACAGGCATCCAGATATGGAGTGAAGTCTTCCTTATCAATAAACCTGATGGTAAAAAGGTATGATGCTAACCTCCTAAATAACATTGATTTTCGCTTATAACAGTTACTACTTTTTAGGATCCTTGAAGTTGCACTTTTGAAAGTTAATTTTGGCCATTTGACATGAAGCTTAAAGTGGGATAGCATCCTATAGCATGACCTTTGTTTCCCTTTCTTGTGATCAAAGTAGGCAAAATTATAAGGATGACAGAACAGCAGATCAGCAAGTAACATCTCTATATTGTTTCAATGCTATGTAAAATTTCTGTTATGTTGAATTACTAGTAAAAATTACTTATAACAGTAATCAGCAGTTAATATTTTTCTGTTCTGTGGCATTCATGGCGTGTGTAAGAAATTTTCTAAAATAGTATTCATTGATAATGATTTGCTTTAGTTCTTATGATATTAACATTGTGGTAACCCTGATGACATATATGTTCTATAAAATATCAACAATGTACTTTTCTTGCCTGTAGGTTGCAGTGTTATTGATGGATACTCAGGGAACTTTTGATAGTCAGTCAACTTTGAGAGATTCAGCCACAGTATTTGCCCTTAGCACAATGATCAGCTCAATACAGGTATGAAATAAAATAAACTCATTTTGATGATGTTTCTTTAACTAAAAATTATGAGCATATGTGTTTGTACATACATGTCATAATGAGATAAACAACAGAAATTGTAAATCATGTATATTATTTGGCTCAATTAGCATACCAGTTCGTGTGATTTCTGTAAGAGTAGAATTGTTTTTGTTACTGTTGTCTAGTTACTGACAAACTTTCAAATTGACTGCTTTAGTTAGAAAAGGTCATATTATCTTATTGGGGTTTTTAAAAATTTGTTTAAAGCCTATAATAAATTCAGTAACGTAAATCTTATATGCCTATACATTGAGACCATCTATTTTAAGTAAGTTTAATGAAACAGGATTTGTAAATATAAATTTTGTTCTACATGGCCAGTAGAAACATTTCTAAATGTAAAAACATTTACATGCATTCATAGCTTTTAAAAACACCTTAATGTATATTTAGGAAAGTAAGTATCTTGTATATAAAATTTATCTTTCTTTCCTTTCCTTCTTTCTTTCACTTTTTTAAAAGTCGTATTTTTGAGGTTATTGTGGGCTTTCTAAATTGTCCTGAAAATCCTTGGAGAGTTTTATTAGAACCATAGAACCCATAGCATAAAATATTTTAATACTAATTTTAGATATTTTCAATCCACTGGCAAAAGCAAAAAGAGAGAGTGGACAAAGAACAGGACAGAGCAATTTAAAAAAGATAGGATAGCTTTAAAAGGCAGGAAAGGCAAAGTAGTCAGGATGAGCAAGTCAAGGCTGAAATTATAAGCAAGCATAGAGAATGGAGCTAGTGAACCAGCAAGAAGGGCATCGTATGTGGTTAGGACAACCAAGACAGGATAAACAGAAGGAGGAAGGAAAGACTAAATTTATTAAATAAAGGTCTTTAAAAGCCGTTAAAAAAAGTCATGGTTATAACCTATGATTAATCAACTTTAAAAAATTGACTTTTCTTTCCATTGGCAAGTAAAAATTATATGTATATATCATGTAGAATATGACTTTTAGAATATACACATTGTATAAGCCTTTAAAATACTGAATATCTAATTTATTCATAATTCACAGTGTAAGCCATATTTGTACAAGCCTATTTAAACCACATGGACTTTCCTTTCCAGTATTACTCATTATTTATATTTTACCTGAATACATTGAATATTTTCATAGAAAAATCTACTAACTCCTTAGTAATGACCTTTTTATTATTGAGAAATGATGATCTATCATTTAAATAAGTATACAAAGTATTCTCTTTGTATCAGTACATCAACATATACGCCTCTTAACTTTTTTTTGAAGTTAATGATATTTTTTCCCCTCAAAAAATGTCATCTTAATGCTGTGATTGGTTCATGAAGCAACAATGCATATATATAAGGATGTGAGCATGATATTCAGAACCTCACTTTCATGTGATGAAACTCTATATAGACATAAATAAAATGATTAATTGTGAAGAAGTCAATATGATTTTTCAAAACAATATTTTCCATATGGGTTGCTGAGATTTAGATTGCTGTTATTTTGTTTTGCTTGGAAGAATGGTTTTTTTGACTAATTGCTAAATTAGGTTCATAAAATAATTGTAATAGTCTCTCTCTAGAGCAGGTGACCACTGTATTTCTGGAACAATTTTATGATCATTGTACATTCCTTATTGTCTCTCAAGCTTCTTTATTTCTCTTTCAAGGTCTTATAAATATCATCATGTAAGTGTGTATGCAAAAGAGTTCATTTCTGTGATAACTGATAGTAGAAAATGATAAAGTAAGTGCTTAGGATGATGCTAATTATCTTATCATTGTGATATTATTTCTTTTTCAAGGTATATAACTTATCCCAAAATGTCCAGGAAGATGATCTTCAGCACCTCCAGGTAACAATATTTATATTCTTACTTGTATATCTGGTAGTCTTTGGAACATGTATAGCAGAACTTTGGGGAATGATTTAAAAACATAATCAGATGGGGGATATCCTATTGCTAGAAATCTTGTTCTGGCCCTGTATGGTTATATTCTCTCTAATTAAAATTTTAAATTCCTTTGTTTCTGTAAAGCTACTTGCTATTATCCCTGTATATGTGAAAATATACAGCAAATTAGAGAATCTTTGGGTTAAAAATTACCCAAAATGTGAAGTTGAAATATTAAGGTAAGAGATTTAATAATTGTTAGTATGATATCCGTTATATGCCACATTTTTTCCTGTGAACCACTTTATACCTAAGAACTAGGAGGGGCTACTTGATAACTCATAGAATTATATTTTAGATCTGAAGGAGACCTCAGTGACATTCAATTTATCCTTTATGTTTTATAAGTAAAATGAGGCTGAAGGAAGTAAATGACTTGCTGAAACTCATGGCCAATTAGTAGTAGAATGTGAATAGAATTTATAAAAATCCAGTAGTCTAAGCTGGGTGTAGTGGCCCATGCCTGTAACTTTGAGAGGTGGAGGCAGGAGGATCACTTGAGCCCAGGAGTTCAAGACCAAGCTGGGCAACATCGTGAGACCCTCACTCTTAAAAAAAAAAAAAAAAATTAGCCCTCCCAGCTACTGAGGTGGGAGGATCACTTGAGCCTGAAGGTCAAGGCTGTAGTCAGCCGCGATCACGTCACTGCACTCCAGCCTGGGAGACAGAGTAAGACCTTGTCTCAAAAGAAAAAAAAATTCTGTCGTCTGACTGTGCTCTGTGCTCCTTCCTCTCTCCAAGCAGTATTTAATCTCAAAGAGGTTAGATGTTTATCTTAAAGATGGTTCACATCTGTGTCATACTCTCTTTCAGTTTACATTATTCTTATTTACATAGCAAAATCTGTGGTATTTCTCAGTTTTTTCATCTGCATATTTTATAGAAATTTTTGCTTTCAATATATTATTTTATCTTGGCAGTCAGAGCCATGTGGTATAATGTGCAAACTTAACAATAACAAAGAGTGATAGAGCAGGGTAATGTAAGACATTGAAAATATTATTTGGAGTTCACATCCAGCATGCTACTGAATATATTTTTAGTACCTCACGCTCACCATTTATAACAAATATGCTGAATAATTGTGAGATGTTTTTCCTAATAAGAACAATTACTTTTTTCGAGACGGAGTCTCATTCTGTCACCATGCTGGAGTGCAGTGGCGCGATCTCAGCTCATTGCAACCTCCGCCTCCCAGATTCAAGCAATTTTCCTGCCTCAGCCTCCCAAGTAGCTGGGACTACAGGCATGCGCCGTCACACCTGGCTAATTTTTTTTGTATTTTTAGTAGAGACAGGGTTTTGCCATGTTGGCCAGGATGGTCTCAATCTCATGAGCTGGTGATCTGCCCGCTTCAGCCTTCCAGAGTGCTGGGATTATGGGCGTGAACCACCACACTCGGCCAAGAACAGTTACTTTTTTGGGCAAGTTCTAGTGTTGGAATCCTCAAATTCCTCAAATCCAGGAAGTAGGGGAATCCTCGGTCCTCTGTCATCTTGGGAGAAAGATTTCAGCCAAGATACAGTTTAGCCAAAAAGAGAATTTATTGAAGGAAAATAGAGACCAGAGAGTTTATTTAGAGAGCCAGAACACTCTGAGGCAGAGTGGGCTGCTGAAAGAAAGTGAGCCAGCAGCACCCTGAGAGTTCTGCGTTGGGTTTTTCTGATGTTGGATTTTTTTTTGCTTGAAATTCCTGCCTCTGTCTTAAATCTCTGTCTTTTTTCTTTGTCTAGTTTTCCCTCTTCTGCCTTAAGTCCCTGCTTTTCCCCACCTAGTTCCCACCCCAGGCTTGTGGCACCCTCCCTATTAGTTCATGTGCATGTGTAGGCCCGGAGTTGGATACAAATTCTACCTAATGGCTGTATTGCTCATTACTGTCACACCAGGAAGGTTGTATAGCAGTCGTATCTATACTTACTGCACTCACAGATCTCTTGGGAATTTCTCCTTTGCCCTTTTCCCCTCCTTATCTGCATAGCTAGCTACATTCTGGGAGGTTAACTCCAAGTAACTGATTACTGAGCCATCTTAAGGGATCTTCCTTTTTGCATAGGTGTTTTCCCTTCTCTCTTCCCATATCTAGCATGCATGTTTTAGGTGATCTCTGGGGTGTGAAATTTTCCACATCTCCCTCTTCTCAGGAACTCCCCCTCCTGCTCATGTCTAGCTGTCTGCCTACTCTAACACCATAACTAGCCAACTACTTTCCAAGTTAATAGCATGGCACTGATCAATACCAGTTGAGGGGTTTCTAAAAAAGTGATAATTTTGGACTTTGATATTGAGTAATTATTTTTTGAGGTTTAAGTTTTTTCCTATAAATGACATCACTTCAGCCTTCCACAGATGTTACTGTGAATTCAAATTGTTAGTAAATGATTCTAATGAGAGGATCTAATCTCTGGACCAGGAACCTTTTAAACATGGTATCCTAGACTTTTAGTTCATCAATTTAATCAGGTGCCTGGTAATTACCTTTACTTTCTAGATTCCCTAGCTCCCACCAGAGAGGCATCACAGTGCTAGGGTGCTATTCTAAAGGGGCAAGGGATGGGACTCCTGAGTGTCAGCATTCTTCCCCAGCACTGAATAGTGACTATGGCTTGTTATTCTTGTATATGAAGTGGCATTTCCTGTGTTCACATGGAGAAACCCAGTCAGCCAGCCTGGATAAAACTCTAATCAGATGCAATGAGCAGAGATCATGCCACTGTACTCCAGCCTGGGTGACAGAATGAAACCCTGTCTCAAAAAAAAAAAGAAAAAGAAAAGAAAAAAAACAAAGAAGAAGACTCTCCATTTTTTAAGCTAAATGCCTAATGCTTTTGTAGTAATCCAAACTATTGCACCATTGAATGTCCTCAGGCAACAACTTTTGTAAATGTGTCATACATAGTTTAAGGCTCTCTAGTCTAATTTATGCAAGTTCTGCTTCAAAAGGTCATTTAGCATGTTTCCTTCTTCCCTTTTGTCCCCCACGAAAAATTAACCCACATTCTAGATATAAAAGGTGTTAATTTTAAAATATAAAAGTTTTTAATAAAATGGAAATTTTATTTTTTAAATGTAGTTTATGTCTTTTACTTTTTTTTTTTTTTTTTGAGACGGAGTCTCACTCTGTCTCCAAGCTGGAGTGCAGTGGCATGATCTCGGCTCACAGCAACCTCCACCTCCCGGGTTTCAGCGATTCTCCTGCCTCAGCCTCCTGAGTAGCTGGGATTTCAGGCATGCGCCACCACGCCCGGCTAGTTTTTGTATTTTTGGTAGAGACGAGGTTTCACCATGTTGGTCAGGCTGGTTTCAATCTCTTGACCTCACGATCCGCCCGCCTCGGCCTCCCAAAATGCTGGGATTACAGGCGTGAGCCACCACACCAGGCCATGTCTTTCATTCTTAAATATCTAATTAACATGGCTCTGCTTTACCTGTCCAATGCTTATTTCCTGAAAATGGTTATTATAATCTTAATAATATAATATTCTGTTATAGCTAGAGGGAAAAGTGAATGAAAGGCAGGAATTAAAACTTTGCAGATGCTAAAGTTCTCTCTCTCTCTCTCTCTCTCTCTGTGTGTGTGTGTGTGTGTGTGTGTGTATGTGTGTGTTCGGGGGTGTGTGGGTGTGTAATTTTCCTTCTAGCTTTTCACTGAGTATGGCAGACTGGCAATGGAGGAAACATTCCTGAAGCCGTTTCAGGTGAGTGAGGGTTAAATGATAGTAAATTCTTACTAGATTTTCCTGAAGATTATAACCAGGTATGTTAATTAGGGTCATATTTCCTTCTTTTTTTATTTTTTATTTCATCGAGGAAACATTTTTTACCTATTTTATGCTATTTGATGCAAGATAGAATGAGATAGAAATGGAGAAATCAAATTTTTAAGAATCATTTTTAAAAAAAGAAATGTGGAAATGAAAGATGAATTAGGCATTCTGGTTCCTGGGCCCAGCCTCATTTATGTACAAAAATTAAACATCCAGCCATATCTTACTTATGAGATGTATTAAAACATCAGAATGTGTTCATTTGAAAATAAAAGGATGGAAAAAGATACACCAGGCACATACTAAGTGAAGGAAAACAAGTATCTATAATTTTGTGAGACTTGAAGTCAATAAGAATTATTTAGAATAGGGGCTGGCAAGATGGCTGAATAGGAACAGGTCCAGTCTTCAGCTCCCAGTGAGATCTACGCAGAAGGTGGGTGATTTCTGCATTTCCAGCTGAACCTGGTTCACCTCATTGGGACTGGTTGGATAGTGGGTGCAGCCCAATTAGGGTGGGCCAAAGCAGGGTGGGGTGTTGCCTTACCTGGGAAACACAAGGGGTCAGGGAACTCCCTCTCCTAGCCAAGGGAAGCCATTAGGGACTGTACCATGCACTCAGGCCCAGATACTGTGCTTTTCCCATGGTCTTTGCAACCCAAAGACCAGGAGATTCCCTCCAGTTCCTACACCACCAGGGCCCTGGGTTTCGGCACAAAACTGGGCAGCCATTTGGGCAGGCACTGAGCTAGCTGCAGGAGGTTTTTTTTCATACCCCAGTGGTACCTGGAACACCAGCAAGACAGAACCATTCACTCCCCTGGAAAGGGGGCTGAAGCCAGGGAGCCAAGTGGTCTGGCTCAGTGGGTCCCACCCCCATAGAGCTCAGCAAGCTAAGATAAACTGAAGTCTCACTGCCAGCACAGCAGTCTGAGCTTGACCTGGGACACTCAAGCTTGCTGGGGGGAAGGGCATCCACTATTGCTGAAGCTTGGGCAAGTGGTTTTACCCTCACAGTGTAAACAGAGCTGCCAGGAAGTTTGAACTGGGTGGAGCCCACCTCCACTCAGCAAGGCCACTGTGGCCAGACTGCCTCTCTAGATTCCCTCCTCTCTGGGCAGGGCATCTCTGAAAAAAAGGTAGCAGCCCCAGTCAGGGACTTGTAGATAAGATCCCTACCTCCCTGGGACAGAGAACCTGAGGGAAGGGGCGGCTGTGGGCACAGCTTCAGCAGACTTAAACATCCCTGCCCGGCAGCCTAAAGGGAGTAGTGGATCTCCCAACACAGCATTCGAGCTCTAATAAGAGACAGACTGCCTCCTCAAGTGGCTCCCTGACCTCTGTGTATCCTGACTGGGAGACACCTTCCAGTAGGGGCTGACAGTCACCTCTTACAGGAGAGCTCTGGCTGGCATCTGGTGGGTGCTCCTCTGGGACAAAGCTTCCAGAGGAAAGAATAGGCAGCAATCTTTGCTGTTCTGCAGCCTCCACCAGTGATATTCAGGCAAACAGGGTCTGGAGTGGACCTCCAGCAAACTCTAGCAGACCTGCAGCAGAAGGGCCTGTTAGAAGGAAAACTAACAAACAAAAAGGAATAGTATCAGCATCAACAAAAAAGACATCCAGTTAGAGAGCCCCTCCAAAGGTCACTGACTTCAAAGACCAAAGGTAGATAAATCTATGAAGATGGGGATTCATGAACCAGTGCAAATAGGCTGAAAATTCCAGAAACCAGGACACCTCTTCTCTTCCAAAGGATCACAACTCCTCGCAAGGAAGGGAACGAAACTAGATGGAGAATGAGTTTGATGAATTGACAGAAGTAGTAGGCTTCAGAAGGTGAATAATAACAAACTCCTCCAAGCTAAAGGAGCATGTTCTAACCCAGTGCAAGGAAGCTAAGAATCTTGAAAACAGGTTAGACAAATTGCTAACTAGAATAACCAGTTTAGAGAAGAACATAAATGACTTGATGGAGCTGAAAAACACAGCACAAGAACTTTATGAAGCATGCAAAAGTGTCTATAGCCGAATCAATCAAGTGGAAGAAAGGATATCAGAGATTGAAGATCAACTCAATGAAATAAAGAGAGCAGACAAAATTACAGAAAAAAGAGTGAAAAGAAACTAATAAAGCCTTCAAGAAAGACAGGACTATGTGGAAAGATAAAATCTACGTTTGATTGGTGTACCCGATAGTGATGGGGAGAATGAAACCAAGTTGGAAAACACACTTCAGGATATTATCCAGGAGAACTTCACCAATCTAGCAAGGCAGGCCAACATTCACATTCAGGAAATACAGAGAACAACACCACAAAGATACTCCATGAGAAGAGCAACCCCAAGCCACATAATCATCCTTTTCACCAAGGTTGAAATGAAGGAAAAAATATCAAGGGCAGCCAGAGAGAAAGGTCAGGTTACCCACAAAGGGAAGCCCATCAGACTAACAGTAGATCTTTTGGCAGAAACCCTACAAGGCAGAAGAGAGTGGGAGCCAATATTCAAAATTCTTAAAGAAAATAATTGGGCCAGGTGTGGTGACTCAAGCCTGTATTCCCAGTACTTTGGGAGGCCAAGGCGGGCAGATCATGAGGTCAAGAGATCGAGACCATCCTGGTCAACAGAGTGAAAACATGTCTCTACTAAAAATACAAAAATTAGCTGGGTGTGGTGCCGTGTGCCTGTAGTCCCAGCTATTCAGGAGGCTGAGGCAAGAGAATAGCTTGAACTTAGGAGGCAGAGGTTGCCGTGAGCCAAGATCTCGCCACTGCGCTCCAGCCTGGTGACAGAGCAAGACTCTGTCTCAAAAAAAGAAAAAAGAATTTTCAACCCAGAATTTCATATCCAGCCAACTAAGCTTCATAAGCAAAGGAGAAATAAAATCCTTTATAGACAAGTGAATGCTGAGAGATTTTGTCACCACCAGGCCTGCCTTACAAGAGCTCCTGAAGGAAGCACTAAACATGGAAAGGGCACTTTCCATGTACCAGCCACTGCAAAAACATACCAAATTATAAAGACCATCATTGCTATGAAGAAACTGCCATCAACTAACAGGCAAAATAACCAGCTAGCATCATAATGGCAGGATCAAATTCACACATAAGAATATTAATCTTAAATGTAAGTGGGCTAAATACCCCAATTAAAAGACAAAGACTGGCAAACTGGGTAGAGTCAAGACCCATTGGTGTGCTGCATTCAGGAAACCCATTTCATGTGCAAAGACACAAATAGGCTCAAAATAATGTGATGGAGGAATATTTACCAAGCAAATGGAAGGCAAAAAAAATCAGAGGTTGCAATCCCAGTCTCTGATAAAACAGACTTTAAACCAACAAAGATCAAAAGAGACAAAGAAGGGCATTACATACTGGTAAAGGGATCAATGCAACAAGAAGAGATAACTATCCTAAATATGTATGCACCTAATACAGGAACACCCAGAGTCATAGTAAGTTCTTAGAAACCTACAAAGAGACTTAGACTCCCACACAATAATAGTGGGAGACTTTAACACCATACTGTCGATATTAGACAGATCAACGAGACAGAAAATTAACAAAGATACCTAGGACTTGAACTCAGCTCTGGACCAAGTGGACTTAATAGACATCTACAGAAATCTCCACCCCAAATCAACAGAATAAACGTTCTTCTCAGCACCACATTGCACTTATTCTAAAATTTTAATTCCAATTTTAATTGGAAGTAAAACATTCCTCAGCAAATACAGAAGAATGGAAATAATAACAAACAGTCTCTTAGACCACATTGCAATCAAATTAGAACTCAGGATTAAGAAACTAACTCAGAACCGTACAACTACTAAAGTGAACAACCTGCTCCTGAATGACGACTGGGTAAATAACTAAATTAAGGGAGAAATAAATAAGTAATTTGAAACCAATGAGAGCAAAGACACAATGTACCAGAATCTCTGGGACACATTTAAGGCAGTGTGTAGAGGGAAATTTATAGCACTAAACGTCCGTGAGAGAAAATAGGAAAGATCTAAAGTCAGCACCCTAACATCATAATTAAAAGAACTAGAGAAGCAAGAGCAAACAAATTAAAAAGCTAGCAGAAGAAAAGAAGTAACTAAGATCAGAGCAGAACTGAAGAAGATAGAGACATGAAAAACCCTTCAAAAAAATCAATGAATCCGGGAGGTGGTTTTTTGAAAAGATAAACAAAATAGATAGAAGACTAGCCAGACTTATAAGAAAAGAGAGAAGAATCAAATAGATGCAATAAAAAATGATAAAGGGTATATCACCACTGATCCCACAGAAATACAAACTACCGTCAGAGAATACTATAAACACCTGTACGCAAATAAACTAGAAAATCTAGAAGAAACGGATAAATTCCTAGACACATACACCCTCCCAAGACTAAACCAGGAAGAAGTCAAATCCCCAAATAGACCAATAACAAGTTCTGAAATTGAGGCAGCAGTTAATAGCCTACCAACCAAAAAAGTCTAGGACCAGATGGATTTACAGCCAAATTCTACCAGAGGTACAAAGAGGAGCTAGTACCATTCCTTCTGAAACTATTCCAAACAATAGAAAAAGAGGGAATCCTTCCTAACTCATTTTATGAGGCCAGCATCATCCTGATATCAAAAGCTGGCAAAGACACAACAAGAAGAACAAAAATTTCAGGCCAGTATCCCTGATGAACATCGATGCAAAAATCCTCAATAAAATACTGGCAAACAGAATCCAGCAGCACATCAAAAAGCTTATCCACCATGATCAGGTCAACCTGGGATACAAGGCTGGTTCAACATATGCAAATCAATAAGTGTAATCCATTACATAAACAGAACCAATGACAAAAACAACCTGATTATCTCAATAGACACAGAAAAAGCCTTTGACAAAATTCAGCAGCCCTTCATGCTAAAAATTCTCAATAAACTAGGTATCGATGGAACATATCTCAAAATAATAAGAGCTATTTATGACAAACCCACAGCCAATATCATACTGAATGGGCAAAAACTGGAAGCATTACCTTTGAAAACCAGCACAAGACAAGGATGCCCTCTCTCACCACTCCTATTCAACACAGTATTGGAAGTTCTGGCCAGGGCAATCGGGCAAGAGAAATAAAGGGTATTCCATTAGGAAAGGAGGTATCATATTATGATACCTTCTTTTGTAGGTATCATATTATGTAACAACATTTTTAAATCTTAAAAAGCCAATAGCATTTCTTAAAACCAGCAATTACAACTAGCAAACATACGTTTTAAAATATATATGCCATTCACAATAGCAAAACAACAAAAATCTTCAGTAATTAGCCACCAAAATACAAAGACCTTTCTGGAGAAAAATTCAAAGGTCTATTAAAAACTATAAAGAAAAAGTTATATAAACCAAGAGATGTAATGTGATCACAGATGGTATGATTTAATGTTGCAGAGAATTCTCAACAAATTAGTCAAACTCAGTGCAATTATAATTGAAATTACAACAGGATTTTTTTTTGGTATATTTTCTACAACTCATATGGAAGAATTAAGTCTCGTTTTGATTTAAGTCAGTTTTTGTTTTTGTTTTTGTTTTTGAGATGGAGCCTCACTCTTGTTGCCCAGGCTGGAATGCAATGGCACAATCTTGGCTCACTGCAACCTCTCCCTCCCAGGTTCAAGTGATTCTCCTGCCTCAGCCTCCCGATTAGCTGGGATTACAAGTATGCGCCACCATGCCCAGCTAATTTTTTTGTATTTTTAGTAGAGACAGAGTTTCACCATGTTGGCCAGGCTGGTCTCAAACTCCTGACCTCAGGTGATCCACCTGCCCCAGCCTCCCAAAGTTCTGGGATTACAGGCGTGAGCCACCACACCCAGTCTTAAGTCAGTTTTTAAGAAGAAGATCTAAATTAGAGGGCTCAATACACACTAAAAAGTCATAGCAATGAAAATGGTGAGGTCCTGCACAGATACAAGAGCAAAGCTCAATGGAACTAAACAGTTTGAATACACTCATGTATATATGGGAGCCTGGTAGTCAATAGAGGTGGCATCATAAACTGGTGAGAAATAAATGGGTTAATAGTGGGGTTTGGAAAAACGAGTTCACTATTTGAAGAAAGAGCTGGATTCAGATGGATTCCAGATGGATCAAAGAACTAAATATGAAAGTTAAAACTATAAAGCTAATAGGAGAAAGTGCTGGAGAACATTTTTCTGAACTGAAGTGAAGAAACATTTATCAGAACCTCCAAAATAAACCATGTAGTAAAAAATTGATGCATATTACATCAAAATTAAGTATTTCTATTTATCAAAGGACTTTATAATCAAAGCGAACAGCTTGGTAGAAAATATTGACAGTGTCAAAGTCAACAAAAGATTACTATGCAGAACATACAGGAAACTTTTGCAAGTGACTAAGACCTGATTCCCAAACAGAAAACAGGCAAAGGATATTAATAGACAACTCACAGAAAGGAAACCTGAATGGCTAATACAGTTTTGAAGGGATGTCAAGTTTCATTGATAATGAGGCAAATATTAAAACAACAATGAAATGCCACTTTACACTCATTAAATAGGCAACAAGTAGAACATGGAGATGATACCCAATGAAAGCTAGGATTTGGGTAAATGGGAACACTCAGGCCCTATCGTTGAAAGTGCAGATTGGAGAAGCCATTCCGTGGAGCACGGGAAATATATAAGGATATTTATTGATAGAGTAATAGTAGTAGGAAGTTGGAGACAACTTAGGTGTCCATCACTAGAAGAATGGATACATAAAAATATGGGGAAAAGCATAATCTGTAATACTTTGCAACATCTAAAGGCAATGAGCCAAAAGTTCATAGAGTAGGATGAATAGAGTGTTAAAATTTGTACTGAAGTAAGCAGAAAAAAAGTATAAGATTTATAACATGATATGTTTTATGAATATTTAAAATACTGTATATACACAAAATAATATATATTAAAATGAGTGTGGGTGGGAATGAATAGTTGGGAAATAGGAGTGAGGATCTGGGAAAAATATGATGAAGTAAAGCAAGAAAGGGGTCTTAGCATGGAGAGATGATGTATACTGTGATGAAGAGTATGAATTCTCCCCTGAGGGCTCAGGAACTTGGTGTGGGGAGGAGGTGAGGTAGAATAAAACCAGTCTTGCAGTCTTCTGTATGATTTACGGTATTATTAGATTCTGTTGTCTTTTTTTAAAAAAAATCATTTGTTAGGTTGATAGTTAAGTGTTGTATGGTAATTAGGCTATTGTTTTTATTTTCTTCTTCTCTGACTTGTTACTCAGAACCATTGGCAAACTAGAGTAGGGAACTCCATTGTAAATTATAGAAAGGGACTTTAGGTCTTACCAGCAGATGTCACTGCTCCTTACACTTTGCCAGACACACTAAAACTGGAAAAGACCAATCAATGCTCTGATAAAATAGATGTCAGATAGATAAAGATTGATACAGTTACTGCTTTTGGTAAAACAACAACATCAAAAACAAACCAAAAAAACAAAGAAACAAACAAAAAATCTTAATGAGTTGAAAACAAACAATGTAAAGAAATTTTAAGAGATTACCCTAGTTGGTAAACTGTTGGCATTATGAAATGTCAGTGAAAAGAAAAAAGTTTTCGCTGACTGAGTCAACAATGACTCCTAAACATGTCTGGATTCATAACTGTATCTGAAATTGAAATGAGAAGCTCATTAAGTAGCAAAAGTGGCATCCAAAGCCATTTTATACTATTTCAGATTAAAGCAACCAAATTCAAAACAAAAATACTATACATTATAAAATCAAAAGATAAAATGCAAATATATTCAAATCTCAAAACATATATTAATTAAATAATACACATTTCAATTAGAAAAAGCATAGAGAAAAATTGCAAAGTAAAATAACTTTTAAATGAAATTTCAAATCTTTTTTAGCAGGTCACCACTTCTGTCTTCTTATCTCTGAGAAGTTAACAGCTTTATTCATTTGGATAAAATTGTGGGGAAATTTTAAACATTGCCTGAGAAAGTAAGATGAGAGATAATGAAAATTTAAAAATAATTTTACATTAAAATTAAACTAAGGTCAGGTGCAGTGGCTCATGCCTGCAATTCCAGCACTTTGGGAGGCGGAGGCAGGAAAATTGCTTGGAGCCCAGAAGTTTGTGATGAGCCTGGGCAACAAAGTGAGACTCTTACCCTACAAAAAGTGAAACACACACACACACACACACACACACACACACACACACAAAGAACTATGCACCTGTTGTCCCAACTATTTGGGGGATGGGGGCTGGTGTGGGAGGATCACTTGAGCCTGGGGGTTTGAGGCTGGACAGTGAGCTATGATTGCAGCACTGTACTCCAGCCTAGGCAACAGAGTGAGACCATGTCTCAAAAAAATAAATAAATGAAATTAATTTAAACAAATTTAAAATAGAAGAATTCTCAACTCTGAAATAGAGTACCATTATAAATAATAAACAAGATCTATAATAAACAACAAATGTGAAGCCAGTTAGCCGGGGAAATGAATAACTGAATTAACAGAATAACTTGATTATTTAAAAAAACAAATTTATATCAAACTGTAATCAAGCACACAAAAATGTGTTAGTGTATTTTAAAACCATGGTTTAAAAGAGAGAATTAAAAGCTAAATGAATTCAGTTTAAAAGCAATATTGAAGTGCAAGCTTAACCAGTGATGTGCTGGTAAAATGTTTAAAACTAGCTGGGGAGGAGGAAAGAGTGAGCCTGATATATGTTATTTGCTAATTTTTATGGTGTAAATACTTTTACCATGGCCAATTTCAAGCTACCATGATGTCAAGCAACTTGCAAAAATTCCTCAAAGTTTAACAACTGTTTTTTGCAAGCTCTAATCAGCCAGCTCTAAACTATATAGCACACCGAGGAAGTATAATTCATATTAAGACATTAGAGTTCTCTAAGTGACATCAGTTATTTTCTTACCTGTTTTGCTCACTATGAGCATTTGGATTTAAAGTATAAAAATCTGGCAGGAGCTACTTTATCAACATATCTATCTATAAAATAGGCTCTTTATATTAGCTTCTTTACTTTAAGACTTCTAGTTTTTATTGAGAATGACAGTATTTTTCCATTAATTTAAACATGGCTGTATGTAATAACTGTGTAAGTTTTATTTGAATAATAATGCCCAGTTTGCTCTAAGAACCTGGTGAAAATATCTTGCCACATGTGATAGATTTGTGTCTGTATTGATATGATATGAGTTTTTCTTTCTTGGTCATTTAGAGTTGCATAAGCCACACCTGGCCCCACATTCTGTATTGGGATGATCACATCCTTAAGTTAGGATCCCTATGACTAATTCTGGATATTTTTCATGTTGTCAAACATTATTTGAAGTTCAGTCTAAATAAAGGCTGCTTATCAACACCAAGCAAGGCTGCCTTCCTCTAATGCTCTGCTAAATAATCAGCCGTCAGTTACTTGTTACCCCAGGAAAGGCTCATCTTCCACTTGTATGGCTCTGTGGCTCTCTCTGTGTGTGCTTGTCACTCATGTTCTCTCAGTTCTACTGGGCTGTGGTGGTAGAGAGGGTTTTTACTCCATCATGTGGTAATGCAGTAAGCTTGTTATAGGGTCTAGGCTAAAAACAGATCCCCGCCTTACTAAGAAGATCCTGTATTATATCTTTAAATGTCCCCTTTGGCAATAGCAGCCCAGGAGTTTACTATTTAATCATTTCATGCCTTCTAATTATGTAGGCTACAAAGAAATAGGAACATTCCCTATTTACTAAAGTGTATTATAGTCTCAAGATTCCCTTGAGTCAATGTTTTAGATGTCAGTACATTTCTCAGTGGGATTTCTACATGGTGGGTCTGTGTCTAGTAGCCAGTCTGCAAAAGCCTGCTTAATCTACAGCAAATTTAAATAGTGGCCACGATGTTCCTGAGCCTTGGTTCCTTTAAGCCAGAGTCGTGAATAAATCTGATGATTCCTGAATCTCTTTGAGGCCCAGAACCCTGAGACAGTTGGGGATTCTAGCAGGATTTAGGCTGTATGGCTCACAGAGAAGAGATGGGGTTGCAGCATATCTGTAGCTTTGGTGATTCATGCAGATCCAGGTTTTTTAGTCGCCTGGGTTAGAATCTTTTCTGGGCCATACTACAGTTCTACTGAATTGGAATCCCTGTATTTAGACCAGGAAATCTGTATTCTCTAGGTCATTCTTAAGCACATGTTTGAGGACAGATTTAAGCCACTGGGCACTCTTCAGCAGACAGCATCTATGGCAGAGAAGGTTCTGGTAGCAGAGATACGGGACACCATATCTATGTACATTTCTGTGTATAGGTAGTTAGTAGATTAAGGTTGGCCTATAATAGGAAAGTAGGAAGCAAAAAACCCTAAAAAAGAAAAAAAAAACTTTCCTTCACACAAACTCAACTTCTCTTAGAAGCCTTATTTCCTTCCTGAGCATATGTTTTAGGACTATTTACATTTATTCTTTTATTAACCATTTTCATACACTTAAAGGCCCAGCAAGACCTAGACCTTAGAAAGAGAGTCAAATCCTCTTTGTGAGATAGAAGTGAAAACTCAATTCTTCACATTCCTTTCAGTGGAGATGTAATTATTAGTGAGCACATCAGCCTGTGCCAGTTTTAAGTTAAACTGAAGGTTGCTGAAAAATAACAAAAGGGAAAGCGTATAAAAATACTCTATTACGTTAGGACAGGTATTCTGTTTCTCACAATTTCTCATTCAAATTGAGCCTACGTAGGACAATTAGGAATTATTTTACTCTAGTTTGCTTAATTATATTTGAGGACCCTTTAGTCCTGTGATTTGAGAATGTCAATTTGCACAAACAATTCTTTGATAGTTATTTAAGCTACTTTGAAACAAAACATCTTTGGTCAAATATCTGTGATGATTATAACTGCCAAGTCATAACTGATAAATTCATAACCTCACTGAGGAAATGAAAGGCTAATATCTGTCTGCTTCAACCGAAAAGTAAAGGAAATAATATGGAAAAAGACAGCTGAGGAAGTTACCTACCCTATCCCATGTTCTGTCAAGAGAGCAATTTAGGTGATCTGAGATCTATATGAATTAGAAGAAATGCTTATCTGGCTACATAGAACTAGGTCAGTGCTGTAGACTAGGAGTCCCCAAATTTCTACATTTAGGTGCCCCAAAATGTCCACAAGAGCAATAACAGCAATTTATTGCATGCTTATTTTGTGCCATGCACTGTGCTAAGCATTTTTTCTTACCTTATTCAAATTAGTGATCACTACAGTTCTATAAAATGAGTAATGTTACCACTCCTTTACTCTCGTTTTTAATTTTTCTATCCAGTGAGAAGTACAGAGGACGAGAGTAGTTGAGAAACTTACTCCTGGTCACATATATCTTTAAATTGTAGAGCTGACCTCAATCTAGGCCACAGGCTTGGAGCCCTTGCACTAAACTACCATCTTTTAGTGCTTCTCTTTCCAGTCTTAACCTGAGCCACTTATTGAGCTATATTTTATTGTCTTACATTTTAATGTGCCTATCCCCTGTCAATAATTAAATTATAAATGTCTTATGAGCAAGAATGTTGTCAAACTTTTTAAAGTCTAGAGCAACTACCATGCTGTTCATAAAGCGTGTGTTCAATAAATGTTCACTAAGGTGGTGGTATATACGTATTTGGGATTGTAAATAGTTTGCATATACAACTCAAAATTGGAAGACCTGGATTAAGATCTAGAGCAACTATTACATATCCAGCCTAGTATTATCTCTTCACACTTTTAAGGTAAGAGCTATAAACAAACAATATTAAGTTATAAGTTGAAGTGAGAGTTTCCAAAATATTTGTACTGGGCACAGCCCCTCTTGAACTGGAGAAATACAACCATAAAATTCTCCATTGGCCAGGTGTGGTGGCTCACACCTGTAATCTCAGCACTTTGGGAGGTGAAGGCAGGCGGATCAGGAGTTTGAGACCAGCCTGACCAACATGGTGAAACCCCATCTCAAATACAAAAATTAGCTGGGTGTGGTGGCATGCTCCTGTAATCCCAGGTACTCAGGAGGCTGGGACAGGAGAATTGCTTGAACCCAGGAGGTGGAGGTTGCAGTGAGCCAAGATCATACCATAGCACTCCAGCCTGGGTGTCAGAGCGAGACTCTGTCTTAAAAAAAAAAAAAAAAGGCCGGGCGCAGTGGTTCACGCCTGTAATCCCAGCACTTTGGGAGGCCAAAGCAGGGGGATCACGAGGGCAAGAGATTGAGATCATCCTGACCAACATGGTAAAACCCTGTCTCTACTAAAAAAATTACAAAAATTAGCCAGGCGTGGTGGCGCATGCTTGTAGTCCCAGCTACTCAGGAGGCTGAGGCAGAAGAATCACTTGAACCAGGAGGCAGAGGTTGCAGTGAGCTGAGATTGCGCCATTGCACTCCAGCCTGGTGTCAGAGTGAGACTTCATCTCAAAAAAAAAAAAAAAAAAAAAAAAAAAGAAAAGAAAAAAAATTCTCCTTCAATGGGAGAATTCTCCTTCAAAGGGTAGTAGAGTTGCTGCATTGAAAGTGTCACACTGATGGGTGGTAATACAAAAAGAAAATACCGTATTTTGTTAGTTAAGACTAAGAAAAATGTTGTGTGTTTTCAGTTAGCAATAGTGATTGTACTGTATGTGGTACCATCAAATGTAAAGGTGATCCTAGAGCATGGTCTGTAGGTACTTCAAGTAATTAGATGAAGCTATAACTGCTCTGAGGCAAGGAAGATAAGCCTTAGTTACTGGATCAAGCAGTGGACCATGAAAGGCGCTGAGTCTTTGATGTTGTTGATTTAATACTTGCCATGGCTTTTCTTTTTAAGAAAAAAAAAGATTTATGATAATTTGGAAGGGATTGATCTGGCCTCCTTTTGGCTTGTCTCTAATTTTTCCGCCTATGTCCTTGGAGAGTTTGTGCAAAGAGATTCTTCATTTAAAAAAAAAAAATCATACATGTTATAGGTATTCTTAGCTGCTTTGGGACACTAGTTACTCTAGTGGATTTTCTGCCTGCAATATCTACAGACTTCCATATCTCTAGGTTCCTGATTCATAGAGAACAGAGGATATTTCAGTCTTGTTTTTATCTGAAGGGCCACAAATTTGTTTTGATTTCTATTTCACTACTATCCAAGACCTATGAAAAGTCAGTGATATACTGGAGACTTCTAAGTTGACAATTTCTCATTCAGTGTTTTTTCTTCTATTATTTTATATCCGAGTTTCATGTTTTTTCTTCCATATTCATATTTTATGTCTGAAAGTTTCCTGAAGTCAATATTTAAAGTTTCCTATTGCCCATCTTTATTTTATTTATAATTTAGAATCTTTGTCCAATTCATATTTAAGAGAAAGTCTTATGAAATAGCCTTCCGTAATGTTATTTCTATTTTTCTTGCCCCATAAAGGCCACTAAATTGTTAAAATATATTATCATTATGTTTTAATGAACAGCTGGGTTATTTGAATATTCTCCTGGTCTTTCTTATCCTACTGTTTTTAACCATTTTTTTTTCCCACCTGAGGATCTAAAAATTAAGTGAACTAGTTGGAACAGAGCTGATAGTTCAGGACAGTAAATATCTAACAAGTTTGCAACAATTTTTTTTTTCTGGGCTAAAAGAAATTCCTTAACACTCAGCTCAAGACCAGAGTTTAATTCAACTTCTGTAGAATAGTCTTCTGATCTAGCAGTTTTAAGTAGATTTGGGCAATGTGCCCCCTCCTTTCCTGTGAAAATTTCTGAGGAAAGAGCAGCTTGTTTAGGAGGTCAGGGGAAGGAGCAGAAGGAATTAAAGGGATCTATTGAATGGTAAAAATAAAACTGAGTGGAAAGAGATGCAAGGAGGGCAACTTTCAGAAGGTTGTACAGTGTCAAATGGAGGGACTGTATTTTGGAGTGAGCATTTTGTTTTGAGGCCTCAGTTTACTATTTAAAGAAGCTAACTAATGAGTGTTTGGTATTTTGTCTAAATATTTAAAGAGCTCCTCTTAACTGTATTGTTTATTTTTACATGTCCAAGGTTTACCATAATGGCCACAGTTATTCTTATTTTTTAAAAGTTTATTTACATTATTGATACAAAAATTAGGATTGTAGTTTAATACAGATAGGAAGCAGAAATTCTTCCAGGAGGAAATTGCAGTTTTGATATAGAGAAACCTGTTACATGAGAATTTAAGCAGGCAGAGACTAGGACAGAATTGTATGATCAATAATCTGACAATTATTGATTTTGTATTATGTACTATACAAAGTGACTCACGTATTGACAAGACAGAGAGTGTCTTCTTGAAGGTTTTTTAGGGAACTCAAGGCAAAATTTGATTAATTACCTTTGCATAAATTGGTTACCAGCCTACCAGTCTTCCAACTGTTTAGTCTTTAGCGCAGCGTGAATAGGACTGAAGACTTCTTAGGCCTATGCTTCCATCTGTTCTTTATAGAGCATTTTCATATTCATTAGTGACACAAAACAATTCAAGACAAAACAAAAACACATGAGATAAGACTTTGTACAAATTGTCAAATAAAAGTAAGCAAAGCAAGCAGCAAAAGAATAAGCAGGCTACTGGCAAAAATATTCACTGAATGGTGTGCCCTCAAACCAAAAGGTCTAATTACTTTATACAAAAACTAGGTCTTGTTATTTATCAAGTGAATGCACTTCCAAAAATAAATCTTGAATTACTCTATGCAAAGACTTAGGACTAATGACCTTATATAAAGACCTATATGGTTACAAAATCCTAGGATAACAAATGAATTTAGCAACAAGAGCTCAATGAAGCAAATCAGAACTCAGATAGTTGTTGAGACAGATTCACCTGGAAGCACATTGGAGGCCAAATGGAATTTGGGAACAAGGCAGAAAGAGAATGCATCTATTAGTCTAAGAGTCACAGAGAATGCTGCCAAGTGAGGGCATTCAAAAATGGTTCAATGACAGGAAGGCAGAGGTTGCAGTGAGCCAAGATTGCACCACTGCACTCCAGCCTGGGCGGCAGAGTGAGACTTCGTCTCAAAAAAAAAAAAAAAAAAGGTTCAGTGAAACTTCCAGAATTGGCAAAGGATAAGAACATCACTCAAAATATGATTTTTTTAAAAAGCTACATTTATTGCTTAATGAAGTAGAGCTCTGCTGGTGAGCCATAGTCTCATTGAGCAAAGCAAACTGATGACCACATGTAAGCTTCGGGGGCTTGTTTTTCAGTTTTGTGGGTTGTAGAAGCGAGATGGGTCGACATCAGTCTGAGAATACGTCTTTTGTTAAATGTGTTGGATATAGAGGTGAAAAATGGGTTGACATCAGCCACGGTGAGTTTTCCGAAGTGAGTCTTTGATGACTTAACTGATTTTTAAAGTAATGAGATTCTCTGTTGGCTTTTGTGTGGGCTGTTGATTGAAGTAATTTTTACTTACTTTGGGTTTAAAACCAGTTCTGGTGTTTACTTTTACTGAAACTGAAATTAGAAACTGATTAAACACATTATAAAACCAGTTCAGGTGTTTACTGGCTGTATGGTTTTAGAACATGTAGTCTTTTTCTGTGAGTGTAGGAATAATTTCATGGAATTATTAATGAATGTGCACATAAATTTACTGTTATTTTCCAAATAACATTTATTTCATATAAGCTTTTTATAGTGACATAATCAACTCATGTGCTCATATTCCACATACTTATTAATAGCTGTATGTTAATGTGCCATAGTTTGTATAGCTATTTCCCAATTGTTGAGCATTTTGATTTATTTCAGTTTTTCACTGTTACCCAGTCATGCTATAATACTCCTTTTGAATAATTTCCTGAAAGATATAGTCTCCAAATGGAAGCTAATAAAATTTATCATGACTTTCAAAAGATAGATGATTATTTTATTTGTAGGCTAAGTATAGTATAGGTCCATCATTTAACCCAGTTTCCTGACTGAATTTAATTTATTTAAAAAAGCATTTGTGGTTTCATATGTTTTTATCTAAACAAATTAGGCTAATTTGTATTCTTGGTTTTTATCTCTACCTATACGCATACATGAGCAAATCAAGATTCTGCATTGTAGAAAAACTGATGGCTTTTGACATAAGACTGAATTCCA
The DNA here is from genome assembly GCA_963573385.1 of Cacajao melanocephalus. NCBI lineage: Eukaryota > Metazoa > Chordata > Mammalia > Primates > Pitheciidae > Cacajao > Cacajao melanocephalus. The sequence continues at coordinate 36,420 of CAUYLG010037893.1, forward strand.
TAGAAATCCATACATGATGAATGGAAAGCATATAAATTATCCAGGGAGGGGACGGGGGCAGTAGATGTGCTCATCCTCATTTATAAGAACCAATTATTAAATATTCAGGAATTACATAAACCAGTTATTAAACCCTTGGTAGCTTGAAATCAGCCACGATGGGTGTACTTATACCACAGAAATTGGCAAATGCTACAAATCAAGGCTTTTGTTTTTCTTTCTGTCAGAGAGCCAGTTTACCAGCATATCACTAGATGAGAGTGCCAGGTAGGAAACCTGGGAGTTGGAACATTGCCATTAATTTCGTGATTACTTTATATATTGCTAATTTAAAAAAATAAAACTTTATGTTTGTTTCTATACCACACATGGTCCTCATTATTTTGAATTGGGAAGATGCCCAGTGAAAAAGACTAAGAAATGAGACTAAAAGCTCCCATGAAAAATGCAAAATACAGCCAAATCCACAAACTTGGTTTCATTTATCCTGGTTCATGAACCTCTATTTTGCAAAAGCTACTTCCCAGCTAATGTCTATTTTCAAAATACATGTTTTCAGAAGAAATGTTCAAAATGCAAATTATTATATTTTGACAAAACTTGTGGCAAAAATGGACATCTATTTAAAGTTAGCAGACTACTTCAAGAGGGTGGATATGGGTATTTTTAATTCTTTTCTCTACAAGAATCTCTCCTCTCCCCACAAGAATCTACAAAACAAAATAAGAGGGAAGAGAGGCTCCATCTTAGTGAAACAAGAAAGATCCATAATCACACAATAGGAAGTGACCCTGTTTAAGGAAAAAAGGTGTGATTCAAGGATTTTACATCCAGCAAAATTGACTTTCAGGTATAAAGGGCCACAACTATTCTCAAAATGTAACAATCTAAGGAATATTGTTCCCATGACCCTTAATGCAAAATCTACTAAAGGATGAATTTCAGATCAGCAAAGATGACATAAGGACTGGGAATGATCATTAAATGTGTATTTAGTTGTGGAACTTAGACTAAATGAGGGACAAAAGGGAGAGAACATCATATGGAAATGTATATTTTCTTTAAATAGATGAACTAAAAAGTAGGAGAGTGAGGAGAGCGTGTGCCAAATTATTTTTTTTAATTCATTAAATATTCATAGTAGTTGATGATGGTGTTGGTACTACTACTCTGTGGCTGTTGTGTATGTATTATAGCATTGAAAAAAATGAGTAATTATGAGATATAATTGAATCATGCATGATACATAAAGAATCAGATTCTTGGTTCAAGATTCTGGCACAAAGAGATATGGGTATAATATAGACATTCAATGAAAACTCTATAGTCCTAAATTAGAATTGGAAGTGTCAGTGTGAATTTATGAGAATTTTATCATACACACACACCACACACACACACGATTTTATTCTAGCTGTTCTCACTTTTGTAAAGGTCTAGAAACACTGACCAATGCAGCAGCACTTTCAGCATTGTAATCTTGAAGTACTATATTCCACTAAAAGAAATCAGTGCTTCTTAGAGAATGTCCAATTATAGGTCTAAGGCAGGAAATGAACTTGGAACACCTTTGGGGAAAAAAAACTATTATAAAGTTATGTTAGTTATTTTTCTGGATTTTTTTGGTGATACTTGCCAGTTTTTTGAATTTGTAATTTATATTCCTCATTCTAAATAAGTATTAACTTTCAAGCTTAATTGTGCTTTCTTTTTCTTACAGAGGCTTTCCTCTGCCCCACTCTGCCCCACAGATTATGTAGACTTCGGGCCCCATAAAACCTGAATTCCCACCCACCTCTCTACCACATATGCATAATGATAGCCCCTGAAATAGAAAATGAAACGAATGAGGAAACAATAGATGTAATAGAGGAAAAATATTTAAAAAGATGATAGAAGAAAACTTTCCTTGAATAACTCTTGACTCTTCATAGTGTTACCCTAGGGAAAAGTGATACATTCCAGCCAATATGAGAATATACTTAGTAAAGTTATTGAACTTTTAAGGACAAAGGATCCACACAGTTTTCCATAGCAATATTCCATGGAAAAAGAAGATAAATGATAATTGACAAAGTTTTGAAAGAATCACCCCAAGAATTTTTATATCCTGCCAATTTGTTCACTAATTATGAAAGCAACAGAAGATATTCTCAAGAATGTGAGTACTCAGGAAATACAGCATCCCTAATACTGCTTCTTGGAAAACGATATGGCAAAATTTGGCCCACTTTTATTTTATTCAAAATAAGAGCTCAAGTATGGAGAAGTTGACAGTGAAAGGATTTTTGATACAATGAATCCAATTAAATATAACACTAAAGCCAAACAACTTTGAATATTATAAGTACAGAGCAAAGTGTAAATATTTCAAACTCTGACATTTTGAAACTGATAATTAAAAAATGAGCAAATGATTTATTCAACAAATCTGTATTAAGCACTGATTCTGTGCCAAGCACTGTACTAGGTGCTAAGGATACTATAGTGAGCAAGAAGGAGATTCTGTTTTTGCATTCAGAAGGCTTACAGCCTATAAATAATGCACCATAACATTATGGTTTGGAGTTACCTATTTCTTTTTATGTCTAGTTCCCCTTCTAGCAATAGAACTTCTCTTTCCAATTCCTTTTGGTTCAGGTGAAGCTGATGACATTCACCCCTTACATACAGGTGCCAATTCAGACCATTCTATCCCTCTGACCGTAGTGATTATTTCTGGACTGGGTAAATGATCAAATTGGGCCCATTCCTGGAAGTTTCCTGACATAGCTGTCATGAAAAACTGACTCACACTGGTGTTGCTAAGCTAGCAGGATGTGAATCTGGATCTCCGTGGTCATCTTGGCAATCGGGTAGAGGACTGTTCAGAGAGAAAAAGAGCCTTGATGTCATTTAAGTGCCCAGATTGTTCTGAAATCACCTACATCACTGACCTTTCCAATTACAGAACCAGTTCTCTACTTTTTTGCTTAAACTTGTTGGGATTGGATCTCATTAGTTACAACTGAAAGAAGTCCATCAAATTCTATTAGAAGTGTATAATAGGGTAAGTTCAGGATGATATGGGAGCATATAGCAATAGTACATATATAAATTGTCTTACAGTTTCCATATGCATTTGTGGTATCTTTCAATGCTTATTATATTTTGAACATTTATAAACTGCTTTTGGTTTTTTTTTTCAAAGTTATGACATGTAAAAAGTAGATGGAAGGGAGGAGTGGTAAAAGGAAGTCTGAGAATGCTGATTTTCTTATGGCAGGGAGTTAAAGGTGAAACATATATTTAAAAAGCATGACTCCAAACCAAAAAGTAAAGACAGACAACTGGTGGAAACATTGGCAAAAGACCTGATCAGCCTCCTCACAAAAGACAATAAACACAAAAGGCCAACAAACATAGGACAAAGTGGTTAATTTCATTAATCTTCAGGGAAATGCATATTAAACACAATGGGCTACTAAACTACACCCTCCAGAAGGTTTAAAATTAAAAAGAGAATATCAAGCATTGGTAAGGACGTGTAGCATCAGGAACCCTATAAGACTGCTGGTAAGGTTATAAATTGGTACTTTGGAAAATGGACAATATCAGCCAATCCTGAACATGTGCACACTCTCTACCCAGTAATTCTGCTTTAGTTATAAATGCAAAAGAAAGAAGACACAGAAAGAAGACCAAAAGACACATAAATGTTCATAGCAGCACTATTCATGCCAGCCCAAAACTAGAGACACTGAAATGCCATCTACAGAATGAATTAATAATTATTCACATAATGGGAAATTGTACAGTAGTGACTATGAATGATAAACAATTATGCAATAATATTAATCTCACAAATATAATGTTGAGTGACAGAAGCTAGACCAAAAGAATACATCATTTATGATTCCACTTAGGTAAATTATAAAAACAGGCAAAATGAACTGATGCTGTTAGAAGTCAGGCTCATGGTTACACCTGAGCAAGCAGTAATGACTGGAGGGTGGCAGGAGCAGGGGCTTGTCAAGTGCTGGACATTCTCTGTTTCTTGATCTAGTGCTGGGTGAACAATGTGTTCAGTTTGTGAAAATTCATTAAGTTATATGCTTAATGTGCAGTTCTCTATATGTGGACTATATTCCAAACAAAGGTATAAAAAGTTAAAACACATGACTCCCAGCTCAATGTTTTCTAAAATCTTTGTCCTTAACTTCAAGTGGATTCATTAGAACTTCTAGTGGTAAAAAATTATTTGCTTGAAATTCAGCAGTATTTATTTTATTTTTGAAAGAAAGAAAAAGGAAAGAAAGTGAGAGTGAAAGAAAGAAAAAAAAGAATGTACGAGAGAAAGAGGACAAGAAAGAGGGAGAGAGAACAGGATTCTTATTCTATTGCCCAGGCTAGAATGCAGTCTAAAAATGGGTATCAAAAACCTCTTTTATGCCAATAATTGTGCTTAACAATGGAGACAGGAAGGAATAAGAGATGAAAATAACAAACAAGCAGCCAACCAATATTTTATTTAAACCTGTGAAATGCTATGCAATTACTAAGGAGTGATTTACTTCCAATTATGTGGTCACTTTTAAAATAGGTGTAATGTGATACTGAGAAAAATGTATGTTTTGCGGATTTGGGGTGGAGAGTTTTGTAAATAATTGTTAAGTTTACTTGTTCCAGGTCTGAGTTCAGGTCCTGGATATCCTTGTTAATTTTCTATCT
>CAUYLG010037894.1:0-57556 GCA_963573385.1 Cacajao melanocephalus
CAATTATTGGCATAAAAGAGGTTTTTAATACCCATTTTTAGACTGCATTCTAGCCTGGGCAATAGAACAAGAATCCCGTTCTCTCTCCCTCTTTCTCTTCCTCTTTCTTTCTCTCTTACATTCTTTTTTTTATTTCTTTCACTCTCTCTTTCCTCTCTTTTTCTTTCTTTCAAAAAAAAAAAAAAAGAATAAAATAAGATAAAATGTGCTCCTAGCCAGGTGTGGTAGCTCATGCCTGTAATCCTAGCACTTTGGGAGGCCAAGGCCAGTGGATCACCCGAGGTCAGGAGTTTGAGACTAGCCTGGCCAACATGGTGAAACCCTGTCTCTGTTAAAAATACAAAAATTAATCCAGGTGTGATGGCTCACGCCTGTAATCCCAGCACATTGGGAGGCCGAGGCAGGCAGATCACGAGGTCAAGAGATCGACACCATCCTGGCCAACATGGTGAAATCCCATCTCTATTAAAAATACAAAAATTAGCTGGGCGTGGTGATATGCACCTGTAGTCCCAGCTACTTGGGAAGCTGAGGCAGGAGAATCACTTGAACCTGGAGGCAGAGGTTGCAGTGAGCCAAGATCGTGCCATTGTACTCCAGCCTAGGTGACAAAGCGAGACTCTGTCTCAGAAAAAAAAAAGAAAAGAAAAATTTAGCCAGGTATGGTGGTGCACACCTGTAATTTCAGCTACTCGGGAGGCTGAAGAAGGACAATCACCTGAACCCAGGAGGTGGAGGTGGCAGTGAGCCAGGATCATGGTACTGCACTCCAGCCTGGGTGACAGAGCAAGACTCCGTCTCAAAAAAAAAAAAAAAAAGGCCGGGTGCGGTGGCTCATGCCTGTAATCCCAGCACTTTGGGAGGCCGAGGCAGGCGGATCACGAGGTCAAGAGATCGAGACCATCCCGGCCAACACGGTGAAACCCCGTCTCTACTAAAAATACAAAAAAATTAGCCGGGCGCGGTGGCATGCGCCTGTGGTCCCAGCTACTTGGGAGGCTGAGGTGGAAGAATCACTTGAACCCAGGAGGCAGAGGCTGCAGTGAGCTGAGATTGCGCCACTGCACTCCAGCCTGGCGACAGAGCGAGACTCCATCTCAAAAAAAAAAAAAAAAAAAAAAAAAAGTGGGCTGAGGCTGGGCATGGTGGCTCACGCCTGTAATCCCAAAACTTTGGGAGCCCAAGGCAAGGCAAGTGGATCACCTGAGGTCAGGAGTTTGAGACCAGCCTGCCCAACATGGTGAAACCCCGTCTCTACTAAAAATACAAAAAGTAGCCAGGTATGGTGGCGCACACCTGTAATTTCAGCTACTCAGGAGGCTGAGGCAGGAGAATCACTTGGACCCGGGAGGCGGAGGTTGCAGTGAGCCAAGATCATGCCACTGCACTTCAGCCTGGGCCACAGAGCAAGACTCCATCTCAAACATAAATTAATTAAAATGCGGGCTGAGAGAAAACCCCAAATTCCTGATAATGGTAGCCCCTATGGATGGAGGAAATAGAGGAATGGAGGCAAGAAGAAATAATGACAGGAACTTAACTTTATGTGTGTGTTTTATTTAATTTTTTAAAAAGCTTAAAAAATTAAACATAGAGGTCAGGCACAGTGGCTCACGCCTATAATCCTAACACTTTGTGAGGCTGAGGCGGGTGGATTACCTGAGGTTAGGAGTTCGAGACCAGCCTGGCCAACACAATGAAACCTCATCTCTACTAAAAATACAAAAATTAGCTAGCTGGGTGTGGTGCAGGTACCTGTGATTCCAACTACTGCGGAGGCTGAGCCAGGAGAATCACTTGAACCCACGGGGTGGAGGTTGCAGTGAACAGAGATTGCACCACTGCACTCCAGCCTGTGCAAAAGCGTAAAACTCTGCTAAAAAAAAAAAAAAAAAAAAAAGAATTAAATATAGAATTGCCACATGATCCAGCAATTCCACTCCTAAATATATACCCAAGACTTGAAAACAGAGACCCAGATATTTATACACCTATGTTCACTGCAGCATTATTTCCAACAGCAAAAAAAAACGTGAAGCAATTCAAATGTCCATCAGTGAATACATGGATAAACAAAATATGAGACATGCATACAATGGCTGTTATTCAGTCTCAAAAAGAAAGGAAATTCTAAGCCAGGCACAGTGGCTCATGCCTGTAATCCCAGCACTTTGGGAGGCCAAGACAGGTGAATCAGTTGAGGCCAGGAGTTGGAGACCAGCCTGGCCAACATGGCGAAACCCCCTATCTCTCTCTACTAAAAATACAAAAATTAGCCATGTGTGGTGGTGCACACCTGTAAATCAAGCTACATGAGAAACTGAGGCACGAGAATCGCTTGAGCCTGGGAGGTGGAAGCTGCAGTGAGCCAAGATCACACCACTGCGCTCCAGCCTGCCAACAGAGCAAGACCCCGTCTCAAAAAAAAGGAAATTTTGACACATGGTACAACACGGATGTACCATGCTACAACTTTGAAGACATTATGGGAAGTGAAATAAGCCAGACACAAAAGGAGAAATAGTGTATGATTTCACAAGGCAGCCAAACTCATAGAAACAGAAAGTCGAATGGTGCTGCCAGGGGCTGAAGCAATGGGAAAAGACAGAGTTATTATTTAATGTATACAAATTTCAGTTTAGGATGACGAAAAAGTTCTGGAAATGATGGTGATCATTGCACAGCATTGCAAATGTACTTAATGCCACCGAATGTCACACTTAAAAATGGTTCAAATGTTGTTTTATTTTATATATATATTTTGTTTTGTTTTGTTTTGTTTTGTTTTTGAGACAGAGTCTCGGTCTGTTGCCCAGGCTGGAGTGCAGTGGCGTGATCTCAGCTTACTGCAACCTCCGCCTCCTGGGTTCAAGCAGTTCTCCTGCCTCAGCCTCCCAAGTAGCTGAGACTACCACAGCTGGCTAACTTTTGTATTTTTGTAGAAACGGAGTTTCACTATGTTGGCCAGGGTGGTCTTGAACTCCTGACCTTGTGATCTGCCCCCATCAGCCTCCCAAAGTGCTGGGATTACAGGTGACTGCACCCAGAGTATATTATGTATATTTTAACACAATTTTTTTAAAAAGGCTTTGATGTAATCCCAGCACTTTGGGAGACTGAGGCGGGTGGATCACCTGAAGTCGGAGTTGGAGACCAGTCTGGACGACATGGTGAAACCCCATCTTTAATAAAAATATAAAAATGAGCCAGGCATGGTGGCAGATGTCTGTAATCCCAGCTACTCGGGAGGCTGAGGCAGGAGTCACTTGAACCTGGGAGGCGGAGGTTGCAGTGAGCCGAGATCACTCCAGCCTGGGTGACGAGAGTGAAACTCCATCTCGAAAAAAATAAAAATAAAAGGGTTTGATGAAATGAGACAAAATGTTAAGTAGAGTCAATTCTGGGTCATGAGTACCCAGAGGTTTGCCATGTCATTATCCTAAGGGAAAAAAAAGGTACCTCCCTATGGTCAGGGATGTGGAAACAAGGCCCCCAGCAGGCAGAGTGCCCCTTGGAGCCGGCTCAGACCTCTTCCATCTCTTTTCTCCCCACCTATTTTTACTGCATTATGTTGCTATGGAAACAAGGGGCACCTTGGCTCCCAGAGCTCAGCCCAGGTGCTGCTAACTCCAGGAATAAGGTCAGAGAGTGAATCACATAAAAGCCCGCGTGTCGGGGCCTTGTGTACACACACGTCTGCCCTTCTGACCACGTCCAGCAGTGACTGTGTCCACATGTGTACCCTGTGCACGTATCTGTCCTCGGCAGGCAGGCCTGAGTCCTGGTGTACAATGCACAGTTTGCCTGCATGGGTACGCCTGCAGGCATGGGGGCACATCACACGGTCACATGTCTGTCACCGCACAGCCCAGGACTGTTATTAATAATACCAGAAGTGGGGCCGGGCGTGGTGGCTCATGCCTCTCACCCCAGCACTTCGGGAGGCCAAGTGGTGCAGCTCATGAGGTCAGGAGATCGAGAACAGCCTGACCAACATGGTGAAACCCCGTATCTACTAAAAATCCAAAAATTAGCCAGGCGTGGTGGTGCCCGCCTGTAGTCCCAGCTACTCAGGGGGCTGAGGTAGGAGAGTCGCTTGAACCCGGGAGGCAGAGGTTGCAGTGAGTCAAGATCGCACCACTGCACTGAAGCCTGGCGACAGAGTGAGACTCTGTCTCAAAAATAATAATAATAATAATAATAATAATATCAGAGCTGTTAAGGCGGGCTACATGTGTTGGTCACTATGTACTAGGCACCGTGTTCCCATTTCACCTGGATAATCACATTTAAACCTCACAACTAGAGTACCCATGCGCAGATACTATTATTATCCTCAAAAGAAGCAAAAGAAGCCAGGGCGTGGAGAGGGTGCGCAGCTTGGCCCAGGTCACTCAGAGTACACAGACCTAAGCGCTGCACTGCTCGGGAAAGTGCTTTAAATGCACTGGTTCCCACACAGCTGCAAAGCCAGCTGCATCAGCGGCACCACCTCAGCGCCAGCAACACACAGGTTTCCTGGGCCCCACCCAGGCTTGATGAGGCAGAGTCCCCGGGCCCCAGGGTGGGGCCCCAAAGCTGCATGTTCACACAGTCCCCTAGGTGAGTCTGCACTGCAGCGAAGGTGGGCAGCCATGGGTCCAGACTACGTCCAGCTGCCCAACAGGGTTGAACAGGGCATGGCGGGGGGGGGGCGGACAGGGGCTGTCCCTCCCAAGTCCTGTTCCCAGGCCTGTAGCACAAAGCTCCTCAATTCCAGGGGGCGTCCACTGGCAGCAAAGCACCCAAGAAGTGGGCAGTGGCTGCCGTCAACCCTCCCACCCCAGGGCAGGGCTCCAAAAGTCAGTTATGTGGCTTTGTGGGCTGCCCGGCACGGATTTCCGCCCACTCCACCCTCTCAGAATGAGCTGGGTGTTGGGGTGGAGGTGGGGAGAGGCATCACGCTGCGGTAACCTGGTGGTTCACAGCTCAGCCCAAGGTAGGGAGGGGACGGCCACCTCACCTGGGCAACAAACAGTGAGAGAGCCCAGCTGGGCTCTCTGGAGGTTCTCATGGCCTCAGACCCCGGGTGGAGAGGGACGCAGACAGAAAGCACCAGACCCCCCCAGTGCAGGAGGAGCTACATGTGACCTTTGAGGTTCTGGCTGCTCCAGGGGCATGAGGAAGAGAGCGTGCCGATGGGGAAGGGGCTGTGCATGGAGTGAGCTGCATCGAAGGTGGCCCTGGACGGACGGGCAGTATGTGGACCCTGACTCCGACAGGGAAGGAAGAGTCAATGGCTGTTCCCTGTGAGCCACAGCAGCACAAACACAGGCGAAAGTGCCAGCTACAAACAGCAAGTCCCACCCTCGGGGCTGGAGCTGAAGTCCAAGAGGAAGCACCAATGTGAGAAAACAAAACCAAACCAGAAGCTGACAGAGACACAGAGAGGTTGAGTAACATGCCCCAGGTCACCCAGCTGGTAGAGTCAGGATTTACACAGAGGCTGCCTGACTGCAAAGCCCAAAAATGAACCGGTAAGGTGGGGTCCCCAGCTGGTGCCCTTTTCTCCTTTTCTTCTGTGAATATCTAAGAATGCTGACAAGGGAACCTACCAGACCTGGAGCAGCGGTTTCCAGCAGAGTAGGGGAGATTTTATACCACTGCCCCAGAAACAGAGCAACGTCTGGAGACATTTTCTATTTTTTTTTTTTATTTTTTTTGAGATGGAGTCTCACTCCGTTGCCCAGGCTGGAGAGCAGTGGCGCAATCTCGGCTCACGACAACCTCTACCTCCCGGATTCAAGCAATTCTCCTGCCTCAGCCTCCCAAGTAACTAGAATTACAGGCACATGCCACCATGCCCGGCTAATTTTTTTGTATTTTTAGTAAAGACGGGGTTTCCCCATGTTAGCCAGGCTGGTCTCAAACTCCTGACCTTGGGTGATCCGCCTGCCTCGGCCTCCCACAGTGCTGGGATGACAGGTGTGAGCCACTGCACCGAGCCTGGAGACATTTTCACTACCACAGCGAGGGACAGGCTGCTGGATCTTGTGACTCCGAGATGCTGCTAAACAGCCTGCAATGCACAGGATGGCACCGCATGACAAACAACCATCCAGCCTCGGATGTTAACAGAAGCCCGGGCCTGGAGTGGCTCACACCTGCCAGGAGCCCATTTTAACCTCCCGCCCCACGAGCCATTGCGGAGCCACTGACAGTCATCACCCTTGTTTATCCCTCGGGCAGTGCTTCCCAGATTTGGCTGCCCATTGGAATCACCAGGGCATCTTTCAAAAGTACTGATGCTGGCTCCCACCCCCGGACATTCAGATTGAATTGGAACTGGGTACGACCTGGGCATCAGAATTTTTAAAAGCACCTCCAGGTGAGACCAAAGCACAGAAAAGTTTGAGAACCACCGTGCTGGGGAGGGGAAGGAACAAACTTTAATTAATTCAAAGACCACCCCCACCAGCTGGGGCTGGGGGTCCCTAGCCAGCATCCTAGGCATAAGGAGCCCATCAGATTCATCACTATCAAGATGTGCCTTTGGGCAGGGGCCTAGGAGCAGGGAAGGCAGAGCTCGAGCCAGCTTTAGGGATGACGAATTAGTTACAGCTGGCAGAGACCGGAGGAAGAGGTTAATTAGAAAGCCATTGTCACTGTCTGGGCAGGAGATAATGGGCCTGAACTGGGAGACAGAAGGAACCAGCCCCCATGACTCAGAGGCTTCTCGACCCAGTGATAGAAAGAACTGGATCTGAAAGAGAGAAAAGGTTCATTGAGACTCAGTCCTGTCTGGGAACGGAGCCGGAAGTGACCAGCCAGCGGCTGAGGTCGGGGCAAGAGCACGGTTGTTGGGGGTGACCTGGGGAGAGGGATTTGGGAGTCAGCCACAAAGAAACAGGAGCTGAGACCTAAGGAGGGGACCAGAGCAGAGGCCCAGCTGACTGGTCTGCAGCCAGTGCTGTTCTTCAAAGTCTGCAGTTCGCTGTCAAGATTTTTTCTAAAACTTCAGATTTCTAGCCGGGTGCAGTGGCTCACACCTCCAATCCCAGCACTTTGAGGGGCTGAGACCGGCAGATCACCTGAGGTTGGGAGTTCGAGACCAGCTGGCCAACACGGTGAAACCTCATCCTTATTAAAAATACAATAATTAGCCGGTTGCAGGGGTGGGCACCTGTAATCCCAGCTACTTGGAAGGCTGAGGCAGGAGAATCACTTGAACCCGGGAGGTAGAGTTTGCGGTGAGCAGGGATCACGCCATTGCCCTCCAGCCTGTGCGACAAAGCAAGACTCTGTCTCAAAAAAAAAAAAAAAAAAAAAATACAGGCATAGTGGCTCATGCCTGCAATCCCAGCTACTCGAGAGGCTGAGGCAGAAGAATCGCTTGAACCCGGGAGGTAGAGGTTGCAGTGAGCCGAGATCTCGCCACTGCTCTCCAGCCTGGATGACAGAGCAAGGCTCTGTCTCCAAAAAAAAAAAAAAAACCTCCAGATTTCCAGCTGCTGCTGTAAAATGGATGATCTGCTGAGACAGGCCGGCATTCCTACAGTGCCCAACAGCTAAGGGCCCAAGTCAGAAAGCAGCAAGGATGGAGATGATGGAGAAGCAGAAGAAGAAGCAGGGGCCAGCATGTCACAGACACCTAGAGCAGCCTCTCCCGTCCCGAACCTGCCCCCACCACCTCCATGCTGTCCTATTGCAAGTTGGCAGCGCCCCCGCTCAGGGTCTCAGCTTTCTGATCTGTAAATAAGGAGGGTGAAGCCCATAACCTCTAGCTGTCCATCCTCACGTCCCTGGGGCTCCTGCAGGCTGCCTGGAAAACCCGAACCCTCCGGACAAAGATGAGCCCCGGCAGGTGAGCAATCCCAAATACAGCCGAAGAGCCGGGGTAACCAGCCAAGGGGTGGAAGAGACGACTCAGGGTGAAAAAGCAGCCTGCAAGGGTCTGCAGGGCTCTTAGGAGAAACAGGGATGAGCCTCTTTGAATGGGGGCAGGCGGGGACGTGAGGGCCAAGGGTCAAGACTGGACCAAGCAATGCATTCCAGAGATTCCAGATGAAAACAGCGGTCAGCTCTAAGCAAGCAGTTGTACTGCAATAAAATAGACATCCATACAAGGTCATGAGCTCACTGTCCCTAGAGGTAATCAAGCTCAGCTTGGGTGACTAGTTTTAGGGATACAGGAGATTTGCATAAAGGCTAATTTGACCTTTTTATTTCAAGCTGTAAGATTCCAGGACTCCAGAGATCTGGGGGTCTCCCCTGAAGGCTCCCCTCTCCCTCTCCCAACACCTCCAGGGAGGCCCATCAGGGATCAGGCTCTGGACTCTGCCTCCCAGGGAGGGAAGGCCTGGGTGGTCCAGACAAAGCACGCCAGGTCCACACTTGCTCCCCTCGCCCTTCACCAGGGCCTCAGCCTCTGTCCAGCCCCAGCAACTCCTGCCACACACACAGCCCCGGCCCAGCATAGCCTCACCCAGAGCCTTCTCAGAGGCAGAGGAAGGAACCCCGGGGTGGGGGAGCAGAATTCCAGCACAAGCCAGAGAGGCCACTGACAACCCCTACTGACACCCACATCCCTGACTCCCTGCCACCTGCCCCAGTGGAACCAGTGGGAAGAAGGGGATAGAGGGTGCCACCCCGTTCCCAGACACGAGTGCCATCTCTGTATGGCCCCTGGGTGCTGCATAGGCCCCTGCCCATCAGGAGCATCTCCCATGGTGGCTGGAGAGGGGGTGTCTGTCACACCCAGGGGTCTGCAGTGTGGGGACCAGAAGCACCAGGGGTACACAGTCTGGGGGGACCAGAAGCACCAGGGGTACACAGTCTGGGGAGGCACAAGCCTTTCTCCAGAGTACAGTGGGAGCAATCCCTGGCCTTGGCCAAATCTAGCTCCCAGAGAGCTGGGCAGAGCCCTCTGGCCTCTTCCAGAGGGCCGTAATCTTTCCCATCCAGGCCAGGCCAGTGGGCCTCTGAGCCTGGGGAGCCCAGTGAGGAAGCCCGAGTGCATGGCCAGAGGCCTGGGGGTTCAGGAGGATCCAGGAGCTGAATGGGGTGAGGGGGCCCTCCACGGATGGCTGGGTCCAGGCTGGCGGCCATGGGCCACCCCGTCCACATTTTCCTCTCCTGTATCCTTGCCTTTACCCTCACACTAACACAGTTAGCCCTGTCCCGGGGGATCCACAAGGGCCATGCCATGCCACCAGCCACATGGAAAACACCCTCACGGGCTCCACGAATAAGCAAAGCCCCTCCTGCCCACTGTCCCACACCCATCGCAGAAGAGCCCCAATTCCTAATACCTATGGGCCAGAGCTGCCAGCCGGCTCCCTGCCTGCCCATCAGCAGATACCCACAAGACCTGGCCAAGTCCAGGGAGCTGTCTGTCCAATGAGAAACCAGAGCAGGGACTCACCAGGGCTTCCTGGGCATGGCAGGGACCGGCCAGGACGAGGGCCAGGAGCACATGGGGCCTGGAGTTTGTAGACCTTGCCACCTGGCAAATGGCACCTCCAGGAGCAGCCCCAGCGCCTGGCAATGAAATCGAGCCACAGCCAACCGCCGGCTAAGCACTCGCCTTCCCTGCTTCTCCCTGCAGCCACTCACGCCCCAAGACTCCGGATCCCAAAACAGGCATGTTCATGGTTACCATAGGAACTTGCTCAAGCCAAAAAAGGCACCACACAGGCACCCACATGGGTCCTCAACGCTCATGTCCACCTGCACGGTCGAGCGTGCACACACACCTACACGTCCCTGCACACACCTACACACGCCCACACACGCCAACGCTATCCTCAGGCACAGGGCCCTCCTGAAGAAATCAACGAACCAGAGTCTGCCACTTGAGAAAGAAATGGGCACGTTCTCCTCAGACCCACCTGGAAGGCATCTAAAAGCAGGTTCTGCCGGGTAGCCAGCTATCAGTCACAAGGGCAGCCACACCAGCCAGTTCTCACCCGGAGCTCACCTGCCAAAGGCACCCAGGAGCCAAGCCAGGCCAGGGAGGGGACACTGAAGCGGCTTCCCCAGCTGCAGACCAGCTCTGGCGGCCCTCAGGATGCCACTCTCTCCTCTGCCCCTTCCCCAGGGCAGGAGGCATAAGGTGCATCTCAGGCAGACTGAAGAGGAGAGTGGGAAGTGGAGGGCCAGCCATACCCCTCTTCCAACCCCAAGCTGCCCAAACTCCCCAGTTCTGCATCTCCATGAATGGGACCAGCATCTACCCAGCCCTCACAGGAAGCCTGCTGAGAGTCCCCACCTGACCCTTCTCTCACCTTCACCCACACCTTCCAAACCAGTGCCAGGCAAGGAAGGCCACTCCCGCCAGCCCCATATACTGTAAGACTTTCTCCTTAGTTCAGCTAACCAGGAAAGACGAGGCTCTCAGACACAATAGAAGGGTGAGAACAATGGAGTTTATTGGGCAAAAAGGAAAAAAACTCAGCAAAGTGAGAGAGGTTCCTGTTGACAGGCCCCCATCTCACAGACTGGGTCCCCAGGTTACCATCTCGGAACAGGAGAGGCCAGGACCTTCCCCTCTGCAAACCTTCTGAGGGAGGCTCCACCCCAGAGTGCAGGCCAGGCAGAGGTTCTTGGGGACCTCTTTTTATGTGGCTGTCTCATCCCCTCCTGGCCTCCCCGCCTCCTAACCCCTCCAGTCAGCCAGAGGGGCCCTCAGACTCAAGCTCACTGTAGCATCCCCCTGGCCCAAAGCCCTCTGATCCAGCCCAGCTTCCAGCACAGCTCCCCTACCCTCCTAGCCCTGGCCCCGCTTCCCCCAGACCCCACACTCCCACCCTCACTTCTGTCTGGTAATAATCACTGCTCCCAGGTCTCGCCTGCTGGAGCTGTTTCACGCTCACTGCCTGGAGCGCTGTTCTCTCCTCCCTGCTGACCTTACCCTTGGAGACAGCTCAGGCAACACCAGGTCTCCAGAAGACTCCTCCTCCCCATCCTTCCTGAGGGCTTCGCAGCCCCGTCCCATTCCAGGGCGACTGTCTATCTCCCTGCAGAGTGTGGGTGCCCAGTAAATGTAGGCTGAACGGACTCAGCTGTCTACCCCCAAAAACATCAAGCTCCCCCTGTCCTTGACAACCGCAGCAAACTCTCAGCTGGTGCCCTAGGTGTGTAGAAGAGCAGACGAAGATAAGTTGGCCCCAGAGGGTTCTAGAACATCACCGCGGTGTCTCAAGGATTCTTGTAATCTACAGTAAACAAAAACCTGGTGGCCAGAGCTGGGGAAATGAATTGGCAGTTGTGGCCTTCAACTGGCGAATGAAAAAAGCCATAAAATCAGAATTAAGGGCCAGGCATGGTAGCTCACACAGGTAATCCCAGCACTTTGAGAGGCAGAGGCAGGGGGATCACCTGAGGTCAGGAGTTCAAGACCAGCCTGGCCAACACAGTGAAACCCCATCTCTACTAAAAATACAAAAATTAGCTGGGCATGGTGGTGCATGTATTTTCAGTAGAGACAGGGTTTCGCCATGTTGGCCAGGCTGGTCTCAAACTCCTAGGCTCAAGCAATCCTCCTGCCTCGGCCTCTGAAAGTGCTGGAATTACAGGCATGAGCCACTGTTCCCAGCCTCGTGCATAATTCTCACAGAATGGGGAAGGAAGCCTGGGTTTAAAAGGGTTGTGGCAGACCAGGCACAGTGGCTCACACCTGTAATCCCAGCACTTTGGGAAGCCAAGGCAGGAGGATCGCTTGAACCCAGGAGTTTGAGACCAGCCTGGCCAACATGGCAAAACCTCCTCTCTACTAAAAACACAAAAAAAATAGCTGGGCCTAATGGTGCATACCTATAGTCCCAGCTACTCAGAAGGCTAAGGCAGGAGAATCACTTGAACCCAGGAGGCAAAGGTGTCACAGTGAACCAAGATCGCACCACTGCACTCCAGCCTGGGCAACAGAGTGAGACTCTGTCTCAAAAACAATAATAATAATAAATAATAGACTGGTACGGTGGCTCACGCCTGTAATCCCAGCACTTTGGGAGGCCAAGGCAGGTGGATCACAAGGTCAGAAATTCAAGACCAGCCAGCCAACATGGCAAAACCCCATCTCTACTTTAAAAAATACAAAAATTAGCTGGGCATAGTGGCCGACACCTGTAATCCCAGCTACTTGGGAGGCTGAGGCAGGAGAATTGCTTGAACCCAGGAGGTAGAGATTGCAGTGAGCCGAGATCATGCCACTGCACTCCAGCCTGGGCAACAGATCAAGACTCCGTCTCAAAAATCATCATCATCATCATCATCAAAGGGTTGTGGCAGAGAAGAAATCAAGCTTCCTGGCTGTGGCAAGCCCCTGCTCTCATGGCCAATGTCTCCAACAGCTGACTCTGGAGCCTCCAGTGACCAGGGAAAGCTGGACAGAGACACCCTGTGCTCCTCCCTGCGCGGCCCCTTCATTTCTAGCAGATTTTGAACTCTTAGCTGGGTAAATCTGAAACTTAGAATAGCAGTGGCCCTGTGGTATCTTCCGGCCAAACCACGGCAGAACTGAGATACTGGCCCAGCCAGGCAGGGCTCCACCAGGCCTTCCCCCTCCCTCTCCTGAGGAAGAAGGTAGACAGCACAGCTGCACCTCAGTCCCATCACGGGCTTTATCCCCTTCCAGAGGTGCCACTTCTAGGGACCAAGGGCGGGAGCCATCCACTGAAAAGCTGGATATTTTTCCTACGAGGCAATGGATTTTAGGCTTCCCTGCTCCTCAGGAGCGTGGTGAGAGTGCCCAGCAGTGGAGATGGGCTGCCCTGAGCCATCACATGCGTGCCCCATGTTACCACAGCCAGTCCCCGTGCATGACGTAAGAGCGCCCAGCTGTGGAGACGGGCTGCCCTGAGCCATCACATGCACGCCCCATGTTACCACAGCCAGTCCCTGTGCATGACAATCACCCCAGGTGGCTGGAGCCCATGCAGCAGACGGACACACACGGACACACACACACACACGCACACACACGCACGCACATCTCTTTCTTTAGCAAAGATGCTGGGATCTCTGTGGAGGCAGCACAGAGGGCAGCAAAAAAGGAGCAGAGGTTTTGGCCAGGCGCGGTGGCTCACGCCTGTAATCCCAGCCCTTTGGGAGGCTGAGGCGGGCGGACCACCTGAGGTAGGGAGTTCAAGACCAGCCTGACCAACATGGCGAAATCCCATCTCTACTAAAAATAAAAATAAAAATAAAAATAAATAAAAAGCTAGGCATGGTGGCACATGCCTGTAGTCCCTCGGGAAGCTAAGGTGGGAGAATAGCTTGAACCTGGGAGGCGGAGGTTGCAGTGAGCTGAGATCGTGCCACTGCACTCCACCACCCTGGGCGACAAGAGGGAGACTCCGTCTCAAAAAAAAAAAAAAAAAAAAAAAAAGCTGAGGAACATCTCGGGGGGTCCCGATCAGATCCTCCCCCTCCAGCTGCTGTTTCAAGGATCTCCACAGGAAAACTCCAGGCGCCTGGCCGACAGGGACCTTGTCCCCAGCTGGCCCCCAGAGCGAACGGGAGAGGAGGGAGCCTACTTGCTGAGCCTGCCTCTTTCTCTCCAGCCTTCCACCTGCATGTGACGGGCAAACCACGATGCCCCATAACTGATTCATTCAGCAAACACAGACTCAAAACCTGCTTTGTGCCAGGCACGAGGCAGGCCCTAAGGAGTCAGAGATGAAATGTGCAGAGCTCCTGCTCACCAAGACTTCCATTCACACAGGCACTCACTTACTCAACAGCAAGCCCCTACCATCACCAAGGACCTGAGAAAAGTACAAAAGGACCCCAGCCATGGATGCAAACTCCTAGAATGTGAAGGCTAGAAGAGAGCAGCTGGGCACTGATCCATCCTTCCCATTTTACAGATGGGGAAACTGACCCAGAGAGGATTCACAATCGCCCATGTGTTAGCCTGGGGCTCTATCCCACACGCAAGCCTCCTCCTCCTACGTGGTACTGTAGCCACCTCCCCTCCAGCATTCCAGCGTGGCTCCGTGGCCCCCAGACCCCGCACGGCAGTTAAGTAAATCCTTGTTTCTGAGTGTCAACTCACCCAGCACCACAGACCCCATTCAATCCAGGCCTCTGGCAAGGGAATGGGCCTCAGCAAACCAGGGCCCTTCTCACCTGCAGTGCTGTGGAGGCCACAGATGCTATATACACAGCCACCGAGCACATCAGGGAAAGAAAACGGAAAGTAGGGCGGGACACACATGCTGAGAACCACGCAGCTCCACCCACAAAGCACAGACCCAGATTCAAATCCTAGCTCCGTGACTTCCTCACCAAAGACCTTGAGCGAATCTCCTAAACTCTCGGGGTCTCCAATTTCTTTTTTTTTTTTTTTTTTTTGAGACAGAGTCTTGCACTGTCACCCAGGCTGGAGTGCAATGGTGCAATCTCAGCTCACTACAACCTCTGCCTCCGGTTTCATGCGATTCTCCTGCCTCAGCCTCCCAAGTAGCTGGGACTACAGGCATACACCAATACACCCGGCTAATGGTTTGTATTTTTAGTAGAAACGGGGTTTCACTATATTGGCCAGATTGGTCTTGAACTCCTAACCTCGTGATCCACCCACCTTGGCCTCCCAAAGTGCTGGGATTATAGGTGTGAGCCACCGCACCCAGTCTCCACTTTCTCATCTGTAAAATGCAGCGTAATGGTACCTGCTTCATGAGGTGGTTGCAAAGCCTCAGGAAAATAGAGCAATGAAGACTTAGCACACAGTTGATGCTTAATAATGCTGAGGCCAGACCCCCATCGTCAGAGCTGCATGCCTCAGGGACGCCTGGGGAGGCATCAAGGACACCAGGTCCCTGGGAAGGGAGCCACAGCAACCAGGGAGCACGGGCTGCAGCCCAGGAGGATCTGCTACATGGCGGGGAACGCAGTGTGCTGCTGTAGAAGGAGAGATCCCTACCCAGCAGATGCAGAGGGAGGAGGCATCTTGGTGAGTCAGGGGCCCCAACAGCTGGCACTTGGCTGCCTCATCAATTGACCATAAACACAAGGGCTTATCTCCGAACTCTGAATTCTACTGGATCAATCTGTCTGCCCATCTTTCTGTCAGTACCACACTGTATTAATTACCATAGCTTTACAATACTTTTTTTTTTTGAGACAGAATCTCAAAAAATTGTGCTATATCACCCAGGCTGCAGTGTAATGGCGTGATCTCAGCTCACTGCAACCTCCATCTCCCAGGTTCAAGCAATTCTCCTGTCTCAGCCTCCCGAATAGCTGGAATTACAGGTGTGCACCACCATACTGGCTAATTTTTTTATTTTTAGTAGAGGTAGGGTTTCACCATGTTAGCCAGGCTGGTGCAAACTCTTGACCTTAAATGATGTGCCCACCTCAACCTCCCGAAGTGCTGGGATTACAGGCATGAGCCACCGCACCTGGCCGCAATATGTTTTGAAATCAGGAAGAATGAGTCCAGCAACTTTGTTCTTCTTTTTCAGGAGTATCTTTGAACTTCTATGTGAATCTCAGGATCAGCTTATCAATGTCTGCAGAGAAGCTAGCTAGGACTTTGATGGAGATGGGTTTCCAGTTCCTGGTTCAACTGCTCCTGAGCTATGGCTCTGCTTCCTCCTCTTGGGTTCCTTGGAGGCACCCTGGTTTCTTTCCCATAAGTTCCATCTTTTGCTTAACCAGATGATACTGGATTTTTGTTTCTTGCAATCAAAGGAATCTTAACCAATAAAACTAGGAATACAGTGCTACACACTGTCTCAAGCCATCATCCCAATATCACCTTCCCAGATATCACCCAAAGACCCCATTGGGGTCCCAATCTCAACACTGGCCCACGCCCCCAGCTGTTCCCTCAACCCTGTAACTGGTCCACTTCCAGGTTACAAACGTTATATTTACAAACAGGCCCTCCCTCGAGAAATGCCTGTGAAATTGATCTGGATGTCCCGAAACAGCACCAAAAGAACGCTCTCACCGCTCTACACCCCTCAGTAACTCTGCTTCTTGCCGGCATCTCACTCAGTATGCAGATATGCTCTAGGAAAGCCAGACACTATGTGCCCATTGGACAAAAGGCATGGAAACTAAAGGCCAGACACCTCCAGACTGAATGATGTCTGCCGTAATGCACGCACCACACCAAGCCAGCACAGGCATGGGGGTCCCACTGTCCTGTTCCATCTTTACGAGCTGCTTCAGAGGCCACCTCCTCCAGGCAGTCTTTCGGGACTATTCCATGGCACTCTGGCATCAGCTCTAGACTTATTTAGACGAAGTTTTACTCTTATTGCCCAGGCAGGACTGCAGCGGCGCGATCTCGGCTCACCACAACCTCCGCCTCCCAGGTTCAAGCGATTCTCCTGCCTCAGCCTCCCGAGTAGCTGGGATTACAGGTGCCTGCCACTGCACCCAACTAATTTTTTCTATTTTTAGTAGAGACGGGGTTTCACCATGTTGGCCAGGCTGGTCTCGAACTCCTGACCTCAGGCGGTCCACCCACCTCGGCCTCCCAAAGTGCTGGGATTACAGGTGTGAGCCACCAGGCCTGGCCTCCTGGCATCAGCTCAACAGAAAAACGGAAAGCTCTCAAAGCGGAGGAACAGACTCTCCCTGATCCTGGCCCTGCTCACTGCCTAGCCTCACCTTTTCAAGCAAAACCAACCAAAGTGGGAAGCCTCTTATTTTGACCCTCTTCTATGCCAACCCTCAAGACTGGCCATGCTTTGCCCAGGGACCTGCGTCCAGGGATGATACACAACCAGTGCTGGCAACTGAATGGCATGACAGAGGGAGACCAGCCAGGAAAAGCCTTCTGCCGAGATGGGGGAGTGACAACCAGGGAAGCTGCCTCGGAAGGAGGGCAGCTCATTGGAGGAATTTTCCATGCATAAGCTGATGCACATGTGCCAGGAGAATATTTTCCGCTCGAGGCCGATGCTTTTTTCCTCCTAGAATTTCCCTCCTTTTCAATTCACTCCATAGGAGCAGGGGGTTAGTCAGTATTCACCGCCCCAAGGGAGGGGTGCAGCTGGAAGTAGGCTATACTCTGGTTAAGTCTCAAAGAAAAAAGGGGATCAGGTTGCAGATAAAAGAGTCTGGCCAGAAACATAGAGGAAAAGGGAATGAAGGTGGCGAGGATAGACAGGTCAGAGGTCCTAGGAGAGTGCTGTGCCTGCTGAGGACCTCGGCAGACGGACCAAGAGACACGCGGTAAACTGAGTCAAGCAACTCCCAGACTCTGAGTCTGGTGTGGAAGCCTCAGAAAGCCCCAGGGCCTGGCTGCCCATGCTTATATACCTGGCAACAAATGACTAGCTGATCACACACACACACACACACACACACACATACACACACACACACCCTGGGGTGCAGTCAGGTCCCAGTAGGTGGGGAATGT
This sequence comes from Cacajao melanocephalus, assembly GCA_963573385.1. Taxonomy (NCBI): domain Eukaryota; kingdom Metazoa; phylum Chordata; class Mammalia; order Primates; family Pitheciidae; genus Cacajao; species Cacajao melanocephalus. The sequence goes on from CAUYLG010037894.1 coordinate 17,366, forward strand.
CAGAAAGTCATTGACAGGATTGGGACTTCACATAAAAATTAAAGTGACAGAAAATATAATTATCTTTTTTTTTTTTTTTTTTGGAGATGGAATCTCACTCTGTCTCCCAGGCTGGAGTGCAATGGCACAATCTCAGCTCACCGCAACCTCCACCTCCTGGGTTCAAGTGATTCTCCTCCCTCAGCCTCCCAAGTAGGTGGGATTACAGGCATGCACCGCCATGCCCAGGTAATTTTTGTATTTTGAGTAGAGACAGAGTTTCACCATGTTAGCCAGGCTGGTCTCAATCCTGACCTCAGGTGATCCGCCTGCCTTAGCCTCCCAAAGTACTGGGATTACAGGTGTGAGCCACTGTGTCCGGCCCAATATAATTATCTTTCTAAAAATTAAAGTGACAGATAATGGGCCTGAATGTCACACCTGCTACACGCACTCCCTCCATGCTGGCCCCTGGTGATTCCATTCCCACCCCTACCTTTCCCTGAACACCCCAGGAATAAGTTCCAATCTGGAAGCACCATGGACTCAGCATGGAATCTGACAAACACGACAGCCCCTTTGTGTCTCCCACAACCTGGGGGGAACGAGGGCCCCAAAGGCACTCTGACCCACCATCATCACTGACTTTACAGAACAGGAAACAGCTACTTACTTGACCTTCAGACTCGCCAGCATGGTCTTGTCAATCCTGCCAAGAGAAAAGCAAGGGCTCCAGTCAGTGCCAAGGCTGAGGGCTCCCACAAAGCAGCTGCAGGGGAAGAGTCCCCGGGGCAGCCCAAACCACCAGACAGCAGGCTCTGTCTGGACGGCTACAGGGGCCCAGTCCCCACTAGCAGAGGAAGAGATGACCATGAATGCTGGGAGGGCGGGGGCCACACACTACCCTGTAACATGGGTACTATAATTCTCCCCATTTCAGAGATGAGAAAATTGAGGCTTAGAAAGGTAAGATCACTGGCCTGGTCTGAATTCAGTATCACACTTCAGGCCCAGGGATCATAAGCACTTTGTATGCGGCCTCTCCTTTTATTAGGGCTACCCCCACCAGAGGACTCAGCAGCCCAGCTTTGTGGGTCAGCATCAGGTGGACATCCATATTTCCCAGGCATCTGATTTGGGAAGATGTAGGCACCCCCAGCACCAGGGACCCTCCAGCCCTAGGAGCTGCCAGTCCATCCAGGGAGGCAGACTCCGCTCCTGGGGCAGAACCTGGGGGTTCGTATCAGGCCCAGGGGTTCAGGGCGGGGAAGATCACATTTGCTGCAGACCATCATGGCAGCCAGCTCCTCCACCCCCAGCCTGCGCCCGCCCTTGCTGGAAAGGGAGGCAGCACCGCTGAGCTTCTATTTTTACCCCCTGCATATGCCAGCCCTTATGGCTGGCACGAAGAGGTCCCTCCTCCCTCTCCAGAGGCAGAAAGGTGGGCAGCGTTCCCACTGTCAGTATCTCCTCTTGTGGAAGGGTCATGGCCACCTCTGTCACCAGCACTGCCAACCAGCACCAACGCTGCCTTCGACACATCACGATGCGTGCCACCATCTCTGTCCCTGTCACCATGCGTTACCAACGCTATCATCAGTGTCGCCATCACCATCAGCTTCACTAAAATTGCCACTGGCTCCAGGATGCTGGAAACCCTGAACACTCTTTCCGGCACCCTCGTCTGGCCGGCTCAGCTCTGCCTCCAGCTTCCCACACACATGACTCCAGGGGAGAGGAGAGGAGAGGTGTCAGACACGGAGCTGGGCCAGCCCACAGGTCACCCTGAGGCCTGGAGCTAGGGGTGGGGTCCTTCCACTCTGAGTAAACTCCCAGGACCTTTGATCTCAGTTCCAACAGCAAAGTCAGCAGCACCCCGAGGGGCCTGATCCACGCCCCTCCCACTTTCTTCCCCAAAGGCCCTCTTGAGTCCCTTCCTTGGGACTTCCACCACTGGTGCCTGAGGGTCTCATGCTGGAATCCCCACCCACTCTGGGATGCAGACCCTCCTCTTCCCTCATTCAACCCACAGATGCCTAGATCCAAGCAGGACTCAGAACCCACACTCTGCTGTAATGCCTGCAACCCAGAGCTGACCAGTGGCAACCCTTAATAATACACGCTTAGGTTTTACATTTTCACAAGGAATCTCTTAATTCTTTTTTTTTTTTCCAGATGGAGTCTCACTGTGTCGCCCAGGCTGGAGTACAGTGGCATGATCTCAGCTCACTGCAACCTCCACCTCCCGGGTTCAAGCAATTCTCCTGCCTCTGCCTCCTGAGTAGCTGGGACTACAGGGGCGCACCACCACACCTGGCTAAGTTTTTACATTTTTAATAGAGACAGGATTTCACCATATTGGCCAGGCTGGTCTCGAACTCCTGACCTCATCGGAATCTCTTAATTCTTACAACATCCCTGTGCTGTGGGTAAGGTAGAAATCCCCCGTTGACACATGGGGAAACAGACCCAGAGAGAGGAAGTGTCCCATTTGAGTTCCTCAGTGGTCAAGGTGGAGTCAGTGGTGGAACCCGGGCTCCAGGTGTGTGCACCTCTGACCTCTGCCTGGTCAGCCCCACCCACCACACCGCCCACAGGCACCCTGGTCACAGCAGCCCCGATCCCCAATCCACACCCACACAGCAGTCAGCCCACCAAGGTTCCCACACCGGGGTGAGGCCTTGGGAGGGCGGGGCTGTGGTTTTGGAGAGGCTGAGATGGGAGATGGAGAGTGGCTGTGAGGCTGGGCCTTCCCCTTTCAGGAAGCCAAGGCTCCTGGGCGCTCCTCCTCCCGCTCCCCATCGCACCCACCCTCATCACCTTGTCTGCCCCTCAGGCCAGAGGTTACCCACCCTGCATCCAATGCAGCTTAGAAAACACCACCCCTAGGGACTCTGTTCACCGCCTGGAGGGACCAGGGCTCCAGGAATCTGTGACATCCCCTCCCAGCTGGCAGCCATCCTAGATGAGGCCCAAACCCCAGTCTCCCATCTTTCTTGCTGCCCTAACCTTCCAAGCCCAGAAGGCCCCACCATCCCCTCAACCTCAGAGGGCCCCAAGCAAACACATGCTGTGTGCAAAAGACCTCAGTTAGTTCACCCGCATCTACTGAGCCTGTGTGACAGGCCAGGCTTCCGTGAACACGACGGGGCAGGCCCTGCCCTCCTGGAACCCACAGTCCAGTGGACACTCAGTCAGCACACGGGGGCCTCTGGGACATCCTAGGGCTCTTCCTCTTCGGCTCTGCTTTAAAGGCAGCCCGGGGCAGCCACACTCCTGTCTTCCCCCTCACCTGCCCAGATGCAAACCTCAGGCCCGGCTTTGCCTCCAGCTCTGGAACAGCGGGTCTCCACACAGGGGCTTCATATGGAATGAAGAGAGGCTGAGACCCGGACCTGTGCCCAGGGAGCTTTCTGATGACCAGCCTTCCACCTGCTCTACACCTCCGAGAGACAGGCAGGCCTCGGGGGGCACAATCTCCCTGCTTGGCCCTGCCCTGCAAGGCTCCCAGCCCAGACACACACACCCCTCCCAACCAGAAGCCAACTCCTCTGCTGCCTCCAAGACACTGGCACCTACCCTCAGGGCGGCAGCTCCCAGGCCCTGGCATCAGGGAGGGCCCGAGAGCAGACACAGGCCACACCGTGCCATTTTCTTCTCAACCGCACCATCCCATCTGCCACACATGGGGTCCCCACATCCCTCCCCGCCAGAGGATGGATGGCAAAGTGCTTTTGAAGAGGAGGAAGAGGGACATAAAAAGCCACACATGGAAGAGAAAAGTTACCAAGGAATGCAGCCCCTCTCTCCCTCACCCTTCATGCCACCCCCGTTAGTCCACCATTTTCCACACCGGGACACCCCGGGCCACCTCCCTCAGGGCCCCTCCCAGTCCGACAACGCCCCCGGCCCAGGAGCTGAAAGGAAACCGAGCACGAAAGCCACCAGACTCTGTTCCCCAGCTGCGAAGAAGCTGCCAGCACTGGGAACCAGAGACAAGCCGTTGGCCTCTGTGTGCCTACTTTCTGTCCCCCAGGGAGGAAACGGCACATTCCTCGTCCCAGACAGAAGCTTAGAAGCAAGAGTGGCCAGAGGGGCAAGCAGGAGGCTGGGGACAGACACAGCTGCCAGGACAGAGCTAGGGTGGGCTGCCTGGGGTGCAAGTGGGAGACCTCCTCTCGCAACCCACCCCCAAGAGAGCAGGCAGCCCAGAGGCCCAGAGGTCACAGACCCCCTCCGCCGCAAGGCCACACCAACAGCATAGACAGGAGCATCACACACACACACACACACACGCAGCAGCTCAGACACGGAGTGCACGCATGGCCACACGCACAGGCACATGCTAACACACGGTCACATGGACTGCCAGTCACAGCCACACACACACGCCTGCACACACAGGCTCACACACACACTTACACATAATCCCAGATACACACACACACACATGCAGGAACCTGCGGACACAGAGACAACTGCAGTCACACACACTCACGCGCTCACCCGCCCACGGGCGGCCAGCGCAGACCTGCGGGACTCGCCAGCAGATTGTGCCCAGGGACAGCGGGGAAGGCTTATGGTCTCTGATGTCCCCACCGGGATCCTGCATCTCCACCTGCCAGGGCGTCAGCAGACGCAGTTCTCAGGCACAGCCTGCGTCCCTCAGTTCCCACGGCCACCAATGCACTCAACAAGACTTCACTTCTAAGTTCTCTCCCATCACTCGACCGCCCTCCCACCTGTCACCCACCATCCGAAGCCCCCAAAGGAGACGCTGCGCTTCCGGCCAAACATGGTTGTGGCTGCAGAGCCCCGGGTCCCAGGGATGTCCCCGGGGCTGTCTGCAAGAGGACCGTGGTACGGCGGGGTCAGTCCCGGCGCAGGGCGGGGCGCCCAGCGTGGCACCTCCCTCTTTGCCTGCCCCCAGCCCGAGCTTCCTGTGGGTGAGGCTGCAGGGCTGGGAGGTGTGTCCTGCTCTCCAGGAGGCACCAAGATAGGCCGAGGAGGTGGTGGAGGGCAGCTTCCCCACACCCAGAAGAACCCACAGCTCCGGAAGGGGCTCGGCTGGCAGATTGCTCCACAGCCCAGTTTGCAGCCCGGCCCACACGGCCCCAGCTTCCCAGAACCCAAAGGCACCCAAAGGATTCCCACAGCCACGCCTAGGAGTGACAGAAAGATGCAGCTGGAAGCCTCAGGGGTGCCTGAGCACTGGAGTCCTTCACGCCCACTCCCAAGGGCCGCCTGAGACAGGGACCTTTGCCTGCCTGCTCCACCATGGCTCAGCACATGCCAAAGGAAACAGCCACACACGTCATTACACTGGCACACATGGATGTAAGTATACATGCACATGAGTGGGCATGGGGGCACATGGGATGCACACATGGGCACATGCACGCACAGGAGACCCAGGTACGCACAGGAGACCCAGGTACGCACAGATACATGCATGCTGACATACGTCTCATCAGACACCTGCACACACCTGATCACAGCACTGCACACTCGTGTGCACACATGCACACTCATGCAACTCCACAGAGGCATCAATAGAGACACCTGCACACCCTCCTCATTGACTGACAGCTCCCCACTGGACACGTGCACAGACCTGAATGCATGCACATGTGCTCATAGGCACTCATCAACACACGCAGACCACACGCACAACTCGAGGTGCATTCACATGTATACACTCACGGGCACAGAGCTGTACCTAGCAGCCCCCCGAGGGTCTAGACAGATGTCAGAGCAGTGCCATGCTTCACTGGCAGTGTGGGCTGGGTGGGCAGTACCCGTGTGAGGTGAACTTCTCTTCCCAGCTGAACCTCAGTGCCAGTCCTCATCCCTGCATGCACTGGTGCTGGTCACGTCTGGTACACAGCAGGCACTTACTAATGGCAGCCCCTCAAAGGGATGTGGTACATACACCACAATAGACACGGGGGTGGGTGGGCACAGACAGGACCCCAGGCCCCGCCCTACCCCCAAGCAGTGGAGAAAGGATGCCATTGGCCTCTCTCTCCAGCCAACCCTCCCTGAAGTCTCCTCTCCGGCCTGCTGCCGTCTAAAGATCCCAGACTCTGTGCTGAGGTGCCAGAGGCCAACCCCAACCTGTGGACCAAGGGCACAGGATTTCTATTTTCTTGACTCCTTCACAGCAGGGGACACCACAGGGGTCTCGAGCCCTGGGTGGACTCGGGGAGCAGCTTCAGGGTCCTGGGCCAGAGCAAGGCTGGGGGCTGACTCTCTTCCTCCAAGGCAGCTAGCCCCTAGCAGGAGCCCAGAGGCTTCCCCTAACCCTCACCTCTGCCCCAGGAAAGTTAGGATTGTGTGGTTCATGCTTTGGGGTGGCTTCAGGCTGCTGGCTTCCACCTGGATGGTCACTCCAGAGTGCCACAAGTACCCATCACCCCAGTGGCACCCACCCACACCCAGGAAATGCTCAACAGTACCGTGGACACCTTGGGTCCTAACTGCCTGCCTCCATCTAACCTCCCTCTGAGAAGAATACCTCTGCATTCAAACCGCCTCCAGGGTCAGAAGGGGCACCTGACCAGGGCTGGCCAACCCGGGCATCCGCTCCCAGCTGTGGGGACTTGTTCAGGAGACCTAAGTGAACCCAAGAAGACACCTTCCCAGGAGGCTTCACCTGCCAAAGCACAAGACGAAAGCCTGCGGCTATGGAGAGTGCGGGAAAATGAAATGACCTACAGGAAGGCAGGGAAAAGAACTGACAGAGACAGGGAAACAGGAGGAAGAGCGCGTGTTTTTTTTATTTTTTTTTAGAAGAGTCTCCGACACCCAGGCTGGAGTGCAGTGGCATGATCTTGGCTCACTGCAACCTCCGCCTTTCGGGTTCAAGCAATTCTCCTGCCTCAGCCTCCCAAGTAGCTGGGATTATAGGTGCCCACTACCACATCTGGCACCTTTTTTTTTTTAGGTTTTTTTTTTTTTTTTTTTTTTTGTGTTTTTAGTAGACACCAGTTTTCACCATGTCGGCCAGGCTGGTCTGGAACTCCCGACCTCAGGTGATCCACCCATCTCAGCCTCCCGAACTGCTGGGATTACAGGTGTGAGCCACCACACCCAGCTGAAAGAGTCTTAAGGGCATCATCTGAGCTCCAGGATCGAGCTGTGCCAGGAGCCAGCTGACCCCAGGTGTGGGAGGGCCAGCACTACATCTCTTTATTCCTAAAGCCAGTATGAGCTGGATTTCTTCCACAGCTGGCCGCTCGGCCTGCTCCCACCACCAACAGCAACTCCTGCTCTAGGCAAGCACCACCAGGGCGAGGCAGACACAGCCCACAGCCTCAGTCGGGAGGTGCTGGGGCAGGGGCTGTTGCATGGGTTGCAAATTTCTTACTTTTTTTTTTTTAAATCAGTTAGAGGGAGTTAATGACAGGCCCATCTTTGGAGTATACTTGGATGTGCTTTCATGCATGAGAGAGAAGTGGGGTGATAGTCACATCACACCCGGGCACACCCACCACCCACACTGACCACATGTGAATGTTGCCTGCCGCATGTGTTCCAGAAGACAAAGTTGACAGATGCTCTTATCTGGGGCCTCCCAGTCTATGGAGACACCCAGGTAAAGGCCAGGTATGAACACCTGGACCACGTGTTGCCAGAGCCGGGAAAGGCTCGGGCCCAGGCCCAGACATCTGAACGGCAGCCTGCAGACGAGGCAAGGGGCGTGTTTCAAGCCTGCGCTGCTGCCGCTCTGAGGCTGGTTCACCCCACCTGGGGGTGGGCTCCCTGACAGCCACAAACAACACCCATGATTCAGATACCCGGCAGGCAGGGGTGCAGAACGCACAGCAGCCTGGACTTCTTAGACGCCACGGGGGTCCAGGAAGCTTGGAGAAACCAGAAGGATCCAGTGGTCCACGCACTCCCAGAGTGAGGGCTGAAAGAGGGAAGGGCCTCTCCCAGACGGCTTTTCATGGCACTTCCTGAGCCCTGCAGGGCGAGAGCCGGCTTTTCCCGCCCTCCCTTCCTCTCCTTCCTGGGGCCCCGTGACCTCAGGCAAGTTAGCTAACTTCTCTAGGCCTCAGTTTTCTCTCCCAAAATTTGGAAGGCTGCCACCACCCTCACGAGGTCATCAGCGAATGGAAACACTCAGCACAGGGCTCCAGCGCCGTCACAGGAGCTGCTGTCGTTACTGTTGAGGGCGATTCTGCCCCTGCTTCAGTCCCACTCAGCTTCCCGACCCCCCTGCTCTGACCCCTTAGTTCCTCTTCCATGAGCGCTGCACAGGACCTCGTGCTCTCTGGGAAAGACTGTGAGTCCAGAGAAAGGGAAGCAGCGGGGTACGGTGGCTCATACCTGTCATCCCAGCACTTTGGGAGGCCGAGGCGGGTGGATCACCTGAAGTCAGGAGTTCAAGACCAGCCTGACCAACATGGTGAAACCCCATCTCTACTACAAATACAAATATTATCTGAGCGTGGTGGCGGGTGCCTGTAATCCCAGCTCCTTGGGAGGCTGAGGCAGGAGAATCGTTTGAACCTGGGAAGCGGAGGTTGCAGTGAGCGGAGACCATGACACTGCACTCCAGCCTGGGTGACAGCGTGAAACTCCATCTCAAAAAAAAAAGAGAAAAGGGAAGCACTCTGTGAGGCAGGCCCAGCCCTCCTGGCTCCACCAAGCGCAGCCCAGCTTCCTCCCACAGCTCTGCTGACTTGGCAGCCGGGCAGCCAGCAGGAGAGGACGATGAGCTGTGGGCCCAAGAGGACCAGGGCAGCACCGGCGTCTTCGAGTCTCCTGTGGGCCAGCGCGGACCGAACCGCTTAGCTCACTTCAGCCTCACAACCCCCTCTGAGACGGTGCCCTATTATCCCATTTTACAGATAGGGACACTGAGGCTCAGGGAAGTGAAGGAATCCAACCACATTAACCCGACTTGATGATTATCAGCCCCACTTGTTCTGGAACCGGCAGAAATGCACAGTTCGTCAGTGCCATGTCACAGATGGGAAAACGAGAGTCCTAAAGCAACGCTCAGCTCATCGCTGGGGAGAGAATACTGAAGAGGGAAAGAGCAAGTACCCGCGCCCCCGCATCGCCTGGCTGGATGGGCTCCTTCTCTCTCAGGCTCCTAATGCTTCCCAGAGCCTGCTGTGGGTCACAGGTTACAAGGGCTGTGGGTGTTCCTGGGGGACCGGCCTAGGGGTAAGTCCCAGCCAGAGTCCCAACCCCAGGACAGAGGTCCAGGGAACCCACCCAGTTCGATGGGCTTTTTTGTTTGTTTGTTTTCTTTTTTAGAGACAGAGTCTCGCTCTGTCACTCAGGCTGGAGTGTAGTGGCGTGATCTCAGCTCACTGCAACCTCCACCTCCCGGGTTCAAGTGATTCTCCTGCCTGAGCCTCCCAAGTAGCTGGATTACAGGCTCACACCATCACGCCCAGCTAATTTCTGTATTTTCAGTGGAGACGTGGTTTCACCATATTAGCCAGACTGGTCTCGAACTCCTGACCTCAAATGATCCACCCGCCTTGGCCTCCAAAAGTGCTAGGATTACAGGCATGAGCCACCCCGCCTGGCCTCCCCATCATCTTTTGTCTTCATGGGATTTATGAAGGAAGCAGAGGCCAATGAATGTCTCCCCTTGGATGAATAGTAGACTGAAGCCCGAAAAGAGTAGGTAACCTGCCCCCAGTGACTCAGAGGTGGAGCTGGGATGAGAGCTGAGCTCCCGGGGTTAGTGCTGGGGCTGGGTGGGGACTGTCTGGATGGCGGAGGATCTGGGTCAGACCACCTAGAGCCTGCTTCTCTTGGACATCTGTTTCCTGAGCTTCCTGTAACTGCCTCATCCCGTGCCTGGGAAAGGAGCTTGTCTCATCTTTCAGCTCCTGCTGGTGGCTGTGAGGTCTGAGCTGCCCAAGCAGAGGAAACCACATTGTCCCTTCTGCCCATCCTGCCAGGCTGGTCTTGAACTCCTGTTGGCCAGGCTGGTCTTGAACTCCTGACCTCAGGTGCTCTGCCCACCTCAGTTTCTCAAAATGATTACACCGTGATTGCACAGCTGCATAGTGATTTTCAGTCCACAGATCACTGCCCTGCCTGCACTATCTCAAGGGCCAGACTGAATTTCCCATTGCTCAAGTGCTGAAAAGCAAGATGATGGCAGATTGCAAAAGGAGGGCTTGTGAAAACTGATTCCAAGAGCAGGGCCCAGACGTACCAAGATTGCACAATTTATTCTCTTTTGTTTTTTTGAGGAGTCTTGTTCTGTCGCCCAGGCTGGAGTGCAGTAGTGCGTTCTTGGCTCACAGCAACCTCTACCTGCCGGGTTCAAGCAATTCCCCTGTCTCAGCCTCCCAAGTGGCTGGGATTACAAGTGTGCGCCACCATGTCCAGCTAATTTTTTGTATTTTTAGTAGAGACAGCGTTTCACCGTGTTAGTCGGGATTGTCTCGATCTCCTCACCTCATGATCCACCCACCTCGGCCTCCCAAAGTGGTGGGATTACAGGTGTGAGACACTGCGCCAGGCCTTTTTTTTTTTCATTTTCATTTTTTTTTTTTTTTTTTTGAGATGGAGTCTCACTCAGTCACCAAGGCTGGAATGCACTGGTGCAATCTTGGCTCACTGCAGCCTCTGCCTCCCGGGGTCAAGCAGTTCTCCCGCCTCAGCCTCCCAAGTAGCTGGGATTACTGGTACACCCCACCACGCCTAATTTTTTTGGGGTTTCACCATGTTGGCTAGGCTGCTCTTGAACTTCTGACTTCAGGTGCTCTGCCCACCTCAGTTTCCCAAAATGATTGCACAATTTATTTTTATCTGTTCAGTAAGGCCCAAGACCAATATAATTGCTAGCAATACATGGCTATGAACTAAAGCAGCTACAAATTTTACAATTAAAAATTTTTAATAATAACAAGGTATCGACAGGGCGAGGTGGCTCACGCCTATAATCCCAGCACTTTGGGAGGCTGAGGCTGGTGGATCACGAGGTCAGGAGATCAAGACTATCCTGGCTACTTGGGAGGCTGAGGCAGGAGAATCACTTGAATCCAGGAACCGGAGGTTGCAGTGATCCGAGATCATGCCATTGCACTCCAGCCTGGGTGATAGAGCAAGACTCCAACTCAAAAAAAAAAAAATAAGGTATCACTATTACTTATCAGATAAAGTTTTTTAAAAATTGATAATGCCAGGCATGGCAGCTCATGTCTGTAATCCCAGCACTTTGGGAGGCCAAGGCGGGTGGATCACTTGAGCTCAGAAGTTCAAGACCAGTCTGGGCAATGGGGTGGAACCCAATCTCTACAAAAAATACAAAAATTAGTGGGGCATGATGGCAGGCACCTGTAGTCCCAGCTACTGGGGAGGTTGAGGTGAGAGGATCACTTGAGCCCAGGACAAAGAGGTTCCAGTGAGCCATGATTGTGTCACTGCACTCCAGCCTGGGTGACAGAGCACAGACCCCGTCTCAAAAAAAAAATTGATAATGGTGTAAAGGTATAGGAATCAGGCATCCCATTTATGTGTAGATATTTGACAATATCTCCGTGCTGGTTAATTTTATGTGTCAATTTGACTGGGCTAGGGGATGTCTCCATAACTGATGAAACATTATTTCTGGGTATGTCTGTGAGTTGTTTCTGGAAGAGATTCGCCTTTGAATTGGTAGAGTAAGTAAAGAAGATGCCCCTTTACCAATGTGGACGGGCATCATCCAGCACATTGAGGGCTTGCCAAAACGGTGGAGGAAGGGAGAGTTTATTTTCTGCCTGAGCTGAGACACTTGTCTTCTGCCCTCAGCTATCAGCGCTCCTGGTTCTTGTGCCTTAGGGCTTGGACTAGAAAGAACTATACCACCAGCCTTCCTGGATCCCCAGCTAACAGACAGCAAATCGTGGGACTTCTCGGCTTCCAAAATTGCATCAACCTGGCCAGGTGCAGTGGCTCATGCCTGCTTGAGCTCAGTAATTCCAGCCCTTTGGGAGGCCAAGGCGGGTGGATCACTTGAGGTCAGGAGTTTGAGACCAGCTTGATCAACATGGTAAAACCCCCGTCTCTACTAAAAACACAAAAAAATTAGCTCGGCCTGGTGGCAGGCACCTATAATCCCAGCTACTTGGGAGGCTGAGGCAGGAAAATCACTTGAACCCGGGAGGCAGAGGTTGCAGTGAGCCAAGATTGTGCCACTGCACTCCAGCCTGGGTGACAGAGCCAGACTCCATCTCAAAACAAACAAAAAAACACAAATTGCATGAACCAATCCCTCATAATAAATCCAAACGTGCATACGCACACACACACACACACACACACACATCTGTATACATATGTATATATCTCCTATTAATTCTATTTCTCTGCAGAAGGCTAACACACTTCAGCAAAATTGTTTAAGTACACATACCCTTTGTGCCAACCATTTTGTTTTTAGAAATTTATTGCACAGGTTAACTCATACAAGTTGACAAGATCTATGCATACAGACATTAATCAAATAATTGTAATAGCAAATTCAAAAAATAATCTAAATGATCACCAACTGAGGATTAACTATACTGCAGAATAAGCGTACGACAGAATACTACGTAGCCACTGAAAATAACCAGGTCGTACTTAATATATGTTTATATATGAAGATGTCCTAAAACTTCAAGTTTAAAAAGACAGTCACAGTATGCAGTGGCACAGACCTGTAATCCCAGCATCTTGGAAGGCCAAGGCAGGAGGACTGCTTGAGACCAGGAGTTTGAGACCAGTCCCAGCAACACAGTAAGACCCCATCTGTACAAAAAAATTTTTAACTAGCCAGGCATGATGCTGTGCACCTATAGTCCCAGATACCTGGGAGGCTGATGTGGAAGGATCGCTCCAGGCCAGGAGGTTGGGGTTGCAGTAAGCTATGACCACGCCACTGCACTCCAGTGTGGGCAAAGAGCAAGACGCTGTCTCAAAAAAAAAGCCAAAGCCGGGCATGGTGGCTCATGCCTGTAATTCCAGCACTTTGGAGGCTAAGGCAGGTGGATCACTTGAGGTCAGGAGTTCAAGACCAGCCTGGCCAACATGGTGAAACCTTGTCTCTACTAAAAATTAAAAAATTAGCCAGGTGTGGTGGTGGGCACCTGTAATCCCAGCTACTTGGGAGGCTGAGGCAGGAAAATCGCTTGAACCTGGGAGGCTGAGGTTGCAGTAAGCAGAGATCTTGCCCCTGCACTCCAGCCTGGGGACAGAGCGAGGCTCCATCTCCCCAAAAAAAAAAAAAGGAAGGCCAGGGGCGGTGGTTTACACTTGTAATCCTAGCACTTTGGGTGGGAAGGGGGTGGATCACCTGAGGTCAGAAGTTCAAGACAAGCTTGGCCAAAAATGGCAAAACCCCGCCTCTACTAAAACTACCAAAATTAGCCAGGTGTGGTAGCAGGTGCCTGTAACCCTGCTACTCGGGAGGCTGAGGCAGGAGAATTGCTTGAACTGGGGAGGCAGAGGTTGCAGTGAGCAGAGATCTCATCACTGCACTCCAGCCTTGGAGACAGAGTGAAACTGTTTCAAAAAATAAAAAAAATAATAAAAATGTAATATAAAAGAAAGGCTTGGACGCTGGAGGATGCCTGAAGGGCTTCTCACGAAAAGGGAGCACGCAGCTAACTCTTTGCCCACACCCATGCAGCTGGGTCACTGCAGCCCTCCCCTACTAAGCTTAGCAGGGCACCTGGCATCTCACAGTACAGGCCAAAAGGTGGGCGTTCGCGCCCCCTGCAGGCAAGCTTGGGTGGTACAAGGAGGAAAGGGAGCGTCTTCTTGGGCTTAGTAGTTCTAGGATGGCAGCCCTGCTGCCCTCTGGAGAAAGGGGTTGAGGGAAGGGGGAAATCCTCCTCGTTGCAGGAGAAGCAACCACCACCTGGTGTCAGAACACGCGGACTCCAGCCCCAGTTCTGACACCAAATGGAGCTGTGGGGAAACCACTTAAACTCCCTCCGCCTTAGGTTTTTCATCTGTGAAGAATAACTTCAGGCCGGGCGCGGCGGCTCACACCTGTCATCCCAGCACTTTGGGAGGCCAAGGCAGGTGGGTCACCTGAGGTCAGGGGTTCAAGACCAGCCTGACCAACATGGCGAAACCCCGTCTCTACTAAAAATACAAAAATTAGCCGGGTGTGGTGACGCGTGCCTGTAATCCCAGCTACTCAGGAGGCTGAGGCAGGAGAATGGCTTGAACCCAGGAAGTGGAGGTTGCAGTGAGCTGAGATCGCGCCACTGCACTCCAGCCTGGGTGCAAGAGCAAAACTGTGTCTCAATAAAAAAGATGTCATATTTTTTATTTCCTTTCATTCTTTCCATACCAGTCCCCTCCTGGTAAGGACTAGAGCCTCAGAGAGGGTAAGAGACTTGTCCAAGGCCACAGAGCTGGAAAGTGACAGCAGAATTCAAACTCTGAGCCCTTCTGCCATTCCTTCAGGGAAGGCTCATGGCAGAGCAGGCTGCAAATGAGGGCTATGTTAGATGGGGGACGCTGCCAGGCTGGGCTCGAGCAAACCCCCAGATCCTTCCTGGGCCGCCTGCCAATGCCCTGCGCAGGAGCAGCCCAAACTGGACCACAAGGAGCAAACCCTGAGATTCCTCCCCGAGGCTGGCAAGCAAGACCGGGGGACAATGCCTCAGGCAGATGAACAGTGACTCACATGGAAGCAGGTGGCAGGGACAGGGAGAGGCGGCGAGCGCCCTCGGCTGAAACACGGTGTGTTCAGGGCTCACTATCCTGAGTTTCCCTGGATAAAGATGGGGGTCCTGGTGGTGTTCACCCCAGCCCAGGCCCAGAGCAATTCTGCCCGAGCCCCAGCCTCATGGTGTCTCCGTCAGCAACACTTGCCCCACAACCCTTGAAGGGAGCAGGGCTGACCTAGAATGAGATAATCAACTGGGACAGCAAAGCCCTTTTCCATTCAAGCTCCCCCTTCCCTCCCCATTACAGGCCCCACCCTCAGCAGGGCTCTGCACAGTAAGATGCCCCCTGGACTACATGGGAGTGAGTGGGGATTTGGGGACAGATCCTGTCGTTTGGGCAGACCCAAGCCTCACCTGTGGCCAGGGGATCAGTGGGCAAAAGTATACCTGTTGCTAAAAGAATTGGCCAGGCGCAGTGGCTCACGCCTGTAATCCCAGCACTTTGGGAGGCCAAGGTGAGCAGATCACCTGAGATCAGGAGTTCAAGACCAGCCTGGCCAACATGCAGAAACCCCATCTCAACTGAAAATACAAAAATTAGCTGGGCGTGGTGGCAGGCACCTGTAATCCCCGGCTACTCGAGAGGCTGAGGCAGAAGAATCGCTTGAACCCAGGAGGCAGAGGTTGCAGTGAGCCAAGACTGCACCACTGCATTCCAGCTTGGGTGACAGAGCAAGACTCCATCTCCAAAGAAAGAATAAACTGCTGGCCAGGTGAGGAGGCTCACTCCTATAATTCCAGCACTTTGGGAGGCCAAGGCTGGTGGATTACTTGAGGTCAGGAGTTCAAGACCAGCCTGGCAAATATGGCAAAACCGTCTCTACTAAAAATTCCAAAATTAGCCAGGCATGATGGTGGATGCCTGTAATCCCAGCTACTTGGGAGGCTGAGGCAGGAGGGTTGCTTGAACCCAGGAGGTGAAGGTTGCAATGGGCCAAGATCATGCCACTGCACTCCAGCCTGGGCGACAGAACGAGACTCCATCTCTAAATAAATAAATTAAATTAAATAAAAAGTGAAATAGCTTCCACCTGGCTCTCTTTCGGAGCATGCTTGTCCATTAGCTCAGCCACCATGCTGGGAGGAAGCCCAATCTAGCATGTGGAGACAGCACATAGAGAGGCCCACCTGCAGAGGAACTGACCCAGTCAACAGTCGGCAACAAACGCAGGATGTGAGCAACTGAGCCTTCAGATGACTTCAGCCCCTAGACCTTGAACCACTCCAGCCAATGCTGAGTGGAGAAGCGTTATCCCCACTGAACCCTGCCCACGTTGCAGATTCATGGGCAAAATCAATGTCATCATTGTTTTAAGCCATAAGCTTTTGGTGGTTTATTAAGCAGCATTAGATAACCAGCACACTGGCAGGGCCGGAATTTGAACCAAACAAGCTGGCTCCAGAGCCTATGTGCCTGCCACTCTGCAATGGTCCCTGCTGTGTAAGAGACAGTACAGAGGAGGGATTTCAAGCTTAGGTCTGGAGTCAGACCTCTCTTCACTCATTAATTCATTCATTCACCAAATGTTTATTGCATGCCTACTGTGTTCCAAGCTGTCTGCTAGTTCTAAGGATATTTTAGTGAACAAGACAGACAGACCCCTGCTCTAGGTGGGGAAGAGGGGTTAGGAGGTAGAGAATAAAAGAGGGCTACCTTTATGCAGGTATTTACAATAGGGTGATCTGATCTAAATGGGACCAGATGGCTAGGGAGCCCTGTGTACAGGGGGTGATATCGGATGGCCTCTCTGAGTGCGAGACTGCCAAGGTGAGAGGACACAGCTTTGTGAAGAGTGGAGGGAACAGCAGAAGAACAGGTCTGGGTTCAAAACCTGGCTCTATCACTTATTTGCTGTGTAACCCTGTGGAAGTAAGCCAGGCTCTCTGAGCCTCTACTTCCTCATAAAATGTGAAAACTTCCTCATAGAATGGGATGCTTTTTTTTTTTTTTTTTTTTTGAGACAGAGTCTCACTCTGTCACCCAGGCTGGAGTGCAGTGGCACCTCTGCCTCCCGGGTTCAAGCAGTTCTCAGCCTCCCCAGTAGCTGGGATTACAGGTGCATGCTACCACAGCCAGCTAATTTTTTTATATTTTTAGTAGAGATGGGTTTTCATGATGTTGGCCAGGCTGGTCTCGAACTCCTGACCTCAGGTGATCCACCCACTTCGGCCTCCCCAGTGCTGGGATTACAGGCGTGAGCCAGCGTGCCCAGCCAGGGATGCTTTTCAAACCCACGTAATAGGACTACTATCCCCTGGAATGGAACTGTTCTGAGGAGTAAATAAGCTGATTACATGTACAGTGTGTAGTCAAGGGCCTGGTGCAGGAAGAGCTCCATAAACACCAATGATTATGGTGAGATGAATTATGCTAGGGCCAAGGCCCCCTGTGGATGCCCGGAGCCCCAGAGACCCCCACTCTGCTCCCCATCAGAAACTGTGCCAACGAGGGCTACTGGGAAGAGAGTATGAATAGCCAGGTAAGGGAGGCTTATCACAGCTGCACTGGTGCCCAAGCCACTGAGGGCAGGTCAGGTGGAGGGGCAGGAGTACACGCTTCCCTGCAGCATGCTGGCACGCAGGCCACCCCTGCCCACCCCTGCAGCCATCCCTGACTTATCGCCTCAACCCAGAGCTTGAGCCCATTACCCTCAGCTCAGGAGAACAGGGCTGGAGGTTGGACTTGCTGTCCCTCTTCAGGCCCTCCCCAGAAGGCAGCGGGCACCCACACAGCCAGAGGGGGAGAAGCAACTTCCTCAAGGCAGAGGGAGGAACAGGGTAAGGAAGCCTGCAGAGAGGGCAGAACGGGGCCTGGCAGAAGACACAAGAGAGTCTCGATGGAGGCAGGAAATCCTGCAGGGAAAAAGTATCGCCTGCCATCCAGATGGGTGCACTCCTGAGAACCGTAGAGAGCACCCAGTAGGTGGCTGGCACACATATCCAGAGAAGAGTAACCCTGAACAAGCCAGAGCACACAATAGTGCATACACAGAGGCGTGCTCAGAAGAGCCACACAGAGCTACCCAGAGATGTCCAGACACAGCAATCCAGCAACGAGCCCTGCAAAACCATGCGTGCCCACCAAGCACAGACGCGTGCACGCCGAGCACAGATATGTACACGTGCACAGGCACACCTCCATGTTCCCAACGGCCTGTCACTCCCTGTCTCTCCTCTCCTGCTCTTGCTCATTGCCAGCCATCTCATCGGCAGGGCCCTGGCTGTGCCAGGGTCCCTCAGGTGCCCACGCCCACTGCCATCTGCTGACCCAGACCTGGCAGAGCCTGGCCAGCAGGCCCAGCATGGTCCAAGAAGGAGACTAGTAATCCTGGATCTGAACTAGGGAAAGGAGTGGGAGCCAGCTGGCCTTGAGAGCAAGCCACAAGTCCAGAACCAGAGCGTGGGCAGGGCCCGGGCTCAGCACTGCTGTGTCTCGGGCTGGATCCCCCAAAGCACAGTCCTTGCCTTGGCATCACACCTGCCTTGGGTGCACGTGAGTCTGCCTCAGATCCTGAGCAGGTGGACAAGAATCGCTTTATAACCATCCGGAAGGATCACAAAAACCGAGAAGCAAAAACACACAACACAGCCAAAAAACGTGCAGCATGTCAGGCTGAGATCAGACATGAGGCAGCACTTCCTGCTAGACAGGCACCAAAGCATTGCAAGAGGTGTGGGCAAGAAGAATGTCATCCATAAGACGCCCTCTTTAAAAGGGGAGTCAGGCTGGGCGCGGTAGCTCACACCTGTAATCCCAGCACTTTGGGCAGCCAAGGCAGGGCAGATCACGAGGTCAGCAGTTCCAGACCAGCCTGACCAACATGGTGAAACCCTGTATCTACGAAAAATACAAAAATGAGCCAGAGGTGGTGCACACCTATAGCTCCAGCTACTCAGGAGGCTGAGGCAGGAGAATCGCTTGAACCCAGGAGGCGGAGGTTGCAGTGAGCCAAGATCGTGCAATTGCACTCCAGCCTGGGCAACAGAAGGAGACTCCGTCTCAAAAAAAAAAAAAAAAAGCTGGGGGGAGTCGATGGATAGGCTGATATTATTGTTTTATTTTTCACTAAACTTATTAAAAACAAATTGCAGAGATCGGAGTAGCCTTTAAATGACTGTAATGAAGACAGCAGCTGCTGCATCTGCCAGCGTAGGCCCGGTGTGACCTTGCCTGCAGGCAGGGGGATGAAGGCAGTGACCTTTGTAAAGCCAGCCCGAGCTGGCCATGCATGAGCAAGAGGCAGCTGGACACCTTCCCCACAATGTGACCTCTCCCTGAGCGGGTGGCACATTGCTCAGAGATGGGAGAGGGTCAGGAGACAAGGGCCATCACGGCGCCATGGCAACAGGCCTTGGCAAAGGCACCTCCGGACCTCCTCCAATCGCCACTCAACCAGACCTAAGTGCAGACAGCTCCTCCCCTGTCAAAGGGGGCGGTGGCCTGGGAGGGGCAGGTGGATACCATGAAAAGAATGACGAGGCCTGTGCTGTGCACTACAAAGCCTGCCCCAGCGCACGCCCTAGGAAGCCCCAACTCGACCTCACCTTCTGCCCTCCTCCCTTCATGCCACCCCATCACTCTCCCATTTGGTCACCACCACCCACAGACACTGTGAATCCCCACACACAAGGCTGCCAGCCCACCTCCTGGCCCTGGCTCTCCCATCCTTCTCGCCGCCTTCTGCCTAGCCACTCACCTTCCTTTCCTGCTCTGCGTTTCTCTAGCCCTCCCCCAGCCCCCTGCCTTGTCCTCCTCCATTGACTATGGCCCAGACCAGTGCCCATGACCATATGCCAGCTCCAAATGCCAGCATCCACCCTCCTCCACTCCTCCTTCAAGCACCTGCTTCTGAGCTGCCTGCTCCCCTCACCCTCCTCTGCCAGCGCTGGGCTTGTGTGTCCTCCTGGGGCAGAGCCCAGGGAGAGGTACAACTGAGCAGCCAGCCCAGGAGCAGGACATCGCTGACTCCAACTCACAGACTGTGAAACAGAAGCATTCAGGAGGTCTGGGAAACTGAGCCACAGCCCTAGAGGAACTGACCAGGTCAGTAGTCTGGCCCTTGAGTCCCAGGTCCCATGACTAGGAGGGGTCCTTAGAGGTCATCTTATGCAGACCCCCTCCACCTGAGTGAATGACTGAGCCACCCTGAGCGTGTGGTCTTCCTGGCTATATAGAAATACCCCTGGGGAAGCCCTTGCTACAGGCCCAGCACCATGTTCAAAAATTCAATAAATAACAGGCTGGGCGTGGTGGCTCATGCCTGTCATCCCAGCACTTTGCGAGGTCAAGGCGGGTGGATCACCTGAGGGCAGGAGTTCAAGGCCAGCCTGGCCAACATGGTAAAACCCCCATCTCTACTAAAAATACAACAATTAGCCAGGCATGGTGGCATGGGCCTGTAGTCCCAGCTACTCAAGAGGCTGAGGCAGGACAATTGCTTGAACCCGGAAAGCGGAGGTTGCAGTGAGCCGAGATCACGCCACTGCACTCCAGCCTGGGTGACAGGGCAAGACTTGGTCTCAAAAAAAAAAATTCAGTAAATATCGTGTTAACACCTAAAACACCCAGATAAGGAAACCGAGGCTCAGAGAAGTCAGGTCACTTGCCCAAGGCCATGCAGCGGTAGACACCTGAGTGCGCTGCTTCCAGCCCTCTCGCCCCCACCTCTCAGCCACTTCTGCAATGACCAGTCCCTGCAGGCTCCAAGCAGCATCTTGCAGGTGCAATGGGACAATGCCTCACGTAAGGCCAGCTGGGCCTTCTTGGGAGCTGCCGTGTGGGGTGCCCGCAGGAAGCCACCTGAGCCCCACACATGTACCTCTGGAAGTACACACGGGAGTTAACACCCATGGAGCCGCCCTTGTCAGGCAGAGGACAGGGCTAGTGGATA
Source organism: Cacajao melanocephalus (assembly GCA_963573385.1). NCBI lineage: Eukaryota > Metazoa > Chordata > Mammalia > Primates > Pitheciidae > Cacajao > Cacajao melanocephalus. Next base: position 37,926 of record CAUYLG010037894.1, read on the forward strand.
AATGCTTCCGTGTTCCTCTCCCCAGCAGAGCAGTTCTCTGTCTGTGACGCTCCCTGGGAGACCGCCCAGGAGAGTGGTGGGAATAATAAAATAGCTGCTTTCCCTTCCTCTCCTTCGAACCCCGGTCCTCGCCCTTCTTTCCCGAGATCACTTCCCAACCACACCACGGCCTGCAAGTCTCTCTCTCGGGCTTCTGTTGAGGGGAGTGCAGGTGGAGGGACAGCAGTAGGTGGTGGAGCTGGGACTCACACCCAGGTCTGAGTGACAGCAGCAGGGCCTTCATGCTTAACCACTATGAGACCCTGCCACCAACCCCGTCCATGCCAAGGTCCCTTTCCCTCAAGGCTCAAGTCATTCTGAGCCATGGTGGCTCAGCCAAAGTGGATCAGACAGGGTCCCGGGAAAGAGGGTGAGGGGGGCCGTAAGCGCACCTCCAGCAGCAGGGTCCTCTTCTCTGCAGCTGAGGCCGCCTCCCACCTATAACCTCAGCACCCTGAGCTGGGCAGTCCCACTTAGACCTGCCCTGACCCTACCCGAGCTTAGTATCTGTCTCTGCTCAGAAACATCAACCACAGGGGCCAAGAGTGGCTGCGGTAGCTCTTCCCAGCCAGCCCCCATCCCACCTGCTACCAGGCCCCCCCAGCCCCATCCCTCTCCAACTCCTCAAAATCTGGAAAGGGAGGAGGGACCTGGGCCAGCTTCTTGAAGCCTGAGCAGCCAGATCCATCAGATGCCCACCCCACCCCACCCCTGGACTCAGAAAACCCAGCACCACAGCTTGGAGGTCAGGCCAGAGCCTCCCCCAACTCCTTCCCAAGTCGAAAAGATGTGCCGGGACTTTTCCTGAAAAATCACTGCCCAAGACCTCACAGGCCCTGAGTCACTGCCGCCTCCCAGGCAGCTGTGCGAGCTGTTTACTCCCCACCCCGCAGCAGGAAGACCCGGAGGGCAGTGCGCCATGGGAAACTGAGGCCTGTGGGGCTGGAGGGACGGCCCCAGGGTCACAAGGCACGCTACGAAGCCGAGAGCCCTGGCGCCTGGCTCAGGACAACCCTGTCATTCCCTATGGAGGCTTCTCTGATGACGGCCGCTCCACAGGGGCGCATCCCAGCAAACCCACTTGCACGTAAGCACCCTCCGGGTTTGTTAACAAGGACGTAGGGGGAGCTACAGAAAACAAACGGGAGGAAAGAAGGGTACCCCTCAGCCAGCTCCCAGGTCCAGACACAGCGCCGGGTGCTAGCAAAGCCAGAGGACAGTCTACACGGACTCCTGAGGTCTCCTGAACACACGCCTGCCCTGGACCCCCACTCGGGGCTGGCACCCCCACACCCACCCACGCCTCTGGAAATGAGCACCACGCTGGAAGCGGCCTCGCTCCCAAAGACCCCTCCAGGCCTCTCAGCCAGCACCCCAGCACCCACGCTCCTGTCCCTGCAGCAGGCACAGGCTGGGGCGAGGATGGAATGGGGGTTTCAGCCCTTTCGGGGAGAACAGCAAACCCAGCCTAGCTACAGGGTCCTCCTGGGGTTCCTGGCTGTTTTCCTTCCGCCGCCACCTGTAAACAGCCCATCTCTGACCTCCATCCCTGCCAGCTTCTCTCGCCAGACTTTGACAGGCTGAACAGCTCAGGCACACACACCCCACACCCCATAGGTGGCCGTGTGTGCAGCGCCCCCCGCCGCAGGGGTTTCCGAGGACGGTCACCCCCTCCCCAGCACCACCCGTGACGCCGGAGGGCTCCGCGGGATCGCAGCCCCGCTCGCGCCGTCCGTCCGTGCCGGGGTCTGTCGGCACCCACACGCGTTCACACCCCGCACACGCTCCGACTCCCCTCAGCCACAGCAGGGCGCGCGCCCCGATCCGGCCGGGCTGCGGAATCCCAGCCCCGGGGCCACTGACCTGCGGCGCAGCCCGGCGCGCGCTGCCTCCCGACGCGGAGCGAAGGGCACCAGGCCGTCCCCGCGGCTCGCCCCCTCCCCCGGCCCGGCCCCCTGCTCCTCCTCCTCCTCGCGCGGCGGGTCCCCAGCAGCCGCCCCGCCGCGCACGCGCACCCCGGCCCGGCCCGGCGCGCCAAGCCGCGCCCTCCGCCGCCGCCGCCCGCACACCTGGCGCCCCCCGCGTCGCCGCCGCGCACGCGCAGCCCGAGCCCGTGCTGACTGGGCCGGGGTCCTGGCGCTCCCGCCCTCCCCGCGTCGCCGCCCGGGGCGCGCCCTGGGCCTGGCTGTGGCGCCGCGGATCGCCCGGCGCAGCCGCGGGGAGGGGGCGGAGGGGCGGGCTCCGGGAGGCGGCGGCGGGGGGCACAGCGGGTCCCGAGCGCAGTGGGGCTGCCCGAGGCGGCTCCTCCCGAACAAAGGCGCGGGGCGGGGCTGGCGCGCCCCGAGGACCCTGGGAGGGAAGGAGCCGCCCCGCCTGCCCCGGGTTCCTGGAGGGGGCGACGGGGAACCGGGGCGCGTGACGCCTGGGCGCCCCTGACCTACTGAGGAAGACGCTCGGGGCCTCCCTCTAGCTCTGCGTTGCGCGGGACCCGGGACGGGGTGCGGTGCTGTCCTGCGAGTCTCCAGGGCTGCACCGACCCCTGAAACTCCCCGCTGCCTGGGATCTGGGGCTGGTTGTTTTTGAGACAGAGTCTGGCTCTGTCGCCCAGGCTGGAGTGCGGTGGCGCGATCTCAGCTCACTGCAACCTCCGCCTCCTGGGTTCAAGCGAGTCTCCTGCCTCAGCCTCCCGAGTAGCTGGGACTACAGGCGTGATAATTTTTGTATTTTTAGTAGAGACGGGGGTTCGCCATGTTGGCCAGGCTGGTCTCGAATTCTTGACCTGTAATCCCAGCTACTCAGGAGACTGAGGCAGGAGAATTGCTTGAATCTGGGAGGCAAAGGTTGCAGTGAGCCCAGATCGCACCACTGTACTCCCACCTGGATGACACTTGAGCAAGACTCCATCTTGGAAAAAGAAAAGAAAGGATAGCAGGGAGCTGACATGGTGGCCGGGCATGGTGGTTCATGCCTGTGATCCCAGCACTTTGGGAGGCCAAGGTGGGTGGATCACCTGAGGTCAGGAGTTTGAGACTAGCCTGACCAACTTCGCAAAATCCCATCTCTACTAAAAATACAAAACTTAGCTGGGCATTGTGGTGGGTGCCTGTAATCCCAGCTACTCGGGAGGCTGAGGCAGGAGAATTGTTTGAACCCTGGAGGTGGAGGTGGCAGTGAGTTGAGATGGCACCATTGCATTCCAGCCTGGGTGACAAGAGCGAAACTCTCAGAATAAATAGGCCAGGTGTAGTGGCTCACGCCTGTAATCCCAGCACTTTGGAAGGCCAAGGCAGGCAGATCATGAGGTCAGGAGATCAATACCATCCTGGCTAACACAGTGAAACCCGTCTTTACTAAAAATACAAAAAATTAGCCAGGCACGGTGGCACGTGCTTGTAGTCCCAGCTACTAGGGAGGCTGAGGCAGGAGAATTGCTTGAACCCTGGAGGTGGGGTTTGCAGTGAGCTGAGATCACACCACCACATGCTAGCCTTGGTGACAGAGCAAGACTCCCTCTCAAAATAATTAAATAATAAATAGTGTCTACTGTGAGGAACCTTGCTAAAATGAATGAATGAATGAACAAATGAATGAATAGTATCCACTAGACTTGGACCTGGAATTCAGCTTCCAGGGCACTTTGGGTACCAATTCTGCCATCTTGCCTGCTGGGATGGTCCCCAGGTGCCTGCCATCAGTAATGTCACCAGCACGCCAGTCTCATCCTCCCTCACCAAACCACCTCTAAACACGTTGAGCAAAACTCAGCCGATGGCAGTCCACTCACCAGCCTCCTCAGCTGTGCCATCCCCAGCCCATGTTGCTCTGTGTCATCTGCAAGGCTCTGACTGACCACAGGAAAAAAGAACAATTGCTTGCTGAAACTCAGAACCACAATCTCCTGCTCCACCACCTATCTAATTTTGAACCTAGAAAACTAATCAGAAAAGCAAAAAGCTTCCCCTAGCGGGATGAGTTCTTAGGGTATTCACTCACTGATGCTGATCGTCCACCTCTTCCTTGTCCAAGCACCTTCAAACCTCCTCTTTAATAACTGACTCTGAAACTTGACGAGGACTGACGCTAAGAACACACATCTGTAGTTTGTGGACACCACCTTCTCGCTCTTTGTAAAGAAATTACCTCCCCGTTCCCCTCACTTCAAGTACAAACCTTATTCTCTGAGAGGCAGTGTGCATAGTGGCTGGGAGCACTGCCACATAGTAGCTATTACTTTCCCTCTGTGCCTCAGTTTCCTCATCTAAAAAACAAGGACAACAGTACCTAGATCATAGTACTATGAAGATTAAATCAATTTATTCCTGCAAACCATTTATATAACACATAACAGGCACTTAAAAAAATAACTATTGGTGGCCAGGCGTGGTGGCTCATGCCTGTAATCCCAGCACTTTGGGAGGCCAAGGCAGGTGGATCATGAGGTCAAGAGATTGAGACTATCCTGGCTAACATGGTGAAACCCCATCTCTACTACAAATGCAAAAATTAGCTGGGCGTGGTGGCATGTGCCTGTAGTCCCAGCTACTCAGGAGGCTGAGGCAGGAGAATCACTTGAACCTGGGAGGCGGAGGTTGCAGTGAGCCAAGATCACACCATTGCACTCCAGCTTGGGCAACAAGAGCCAAACTCTGTCTCGAAAGAAAAAAAAACTATTGCTGGGCACAGTGGCTCACGTCTGTAATCCCAGCACTTTGGGAGGCAGAGGCAGGAGAATGGCTTGAACCTAGGAATTCAAGACCTGCCTGGACAACATAGGAAGACCCCATCTCTACAAAAATAAGAACAAAATAAAATAAATTAGCCATGCAAGATGGTGCATGCCTAGAGTCCCAGCTACTCAGAAGGCAGAAGCAGGAGGATCACTTGAGCCCAAAAGTTTGAGGCTGCAGAGGACCATGATCACGCCATTGCACTCCAGCCTGAGTGAAGAGTGAGACCCTGTCTCAAAATAAATTAAATAAAATAATTAAAAACTATTGTGGCTGAGTCGGGAGAATCACTTGTGCCCAGAGGTTCAAGGCCTGCCTGGGCAAAACAGTGAGACCCTATCTCTTTAAAAAAAAAAAAAAAAGTAATATTCTATCACAAAAATGAATTCAGTCACTTATCTCAGGACTCTATAGCAGACTCTTCTTCAAGTCCCCAAAGGGCATGTAGCCGTCCCATGTATGAAATCTGAAGTTATGTGGCCAGGCGCAGTGGCTCATGCCTGTCATCCCAGCACTTTGGGAGGCTGAGGTGGGCGGATCACCTGGGGTCAGGAGTTCGAGACCAGCCTGGCCAACATGGTGAAATCCCATCTCTACTACAAATACAAAAATTAGCTGGGTGTGGTGGCGCACACCTGTAATCCCAGCTACTCAGGAGGCTGAGGCAGGAGAATCACTTGAACCCGGGAGGCAGAGGTTGCAGTGAGCCGAGATCATGCCACTGCACTCCAGCCTGGGTGACAGAGCAAGATTCCGTCTCAAAACAAAACAAAACAAAACAAAACAAAACAACAGCTTTGATGGGGAAAGTGGAAGAGAAGGCTCAGGGTCAGGTATGGCAGAGGCCTTGGGAAGGGCTGTGGCTGCAGAAGGGTTGCCAGCACTCCTCTGTTGTGACTGCTGATGCTGGTCACACGTGTCCAGTGCTGGGGGAACAGTGGACAGGGATCTGGGTCAGGAGAAGCCCTCACCTCCCAGCCCTCCACCCAGACTCAGGATCCCAGCTGGAATCTCTGGCATGGGAAAAGAGTTGGTCAAGGAAGGCCGGGCTGGCTCCAGGTCAAAGCAGGGGGTGCCCAGCAAATTTACCTGCCACTCTCCCTCCAGAGAGGGAGAAAGCGGCGCTCTCCAGGCTTTGTTTTGTTTTGTTGTTGTTGTTGTTGTTGTTGTTGAGACAGGGTCTCGCTCTGCTGCCCGGGCTGGAGTGCAGTGGTGCAAACCCAGCTCAATGCAACCTCTTTCTCCAGGGTTCAAGAGATTCTCCTGTCTCAGCCTCCCGAGTAGCTAGGATTACAGGTGTGTACCACCACGCTCAGCTAATTTTTGTATTTTTAGTAGAGACCAGGTTTCACCAAATTAGCCAGGCTGATCTCACACTCCTGACCTCAAGTGATCTGCCCGCCTCGGCCTCCCAAAGTGCTGGGATTACAGGAATGAGCAACCTAGTCCAACTGATCTCCAGGCTTTGTAAACCTCTGCAGGCATATTTCACTGGAGACTTACGATCTCCCAAGAGAAGGCAGGGAAAATACGATCCTCTCCATTTGACAGAGGAGAAAGCAGAGGCAGTGAGTTGCCTCAAGTTACTCGGTGCACTCGAGGTGGGAGAAGCATCCAGGCTGATAAACTCTTTCCCAGAAGGCCTCCCCATCCCTGAAGGCAAAGTTCCCCACTGTGGATTTGTGGACCAGTGGGGCCCTGGCTTCCTAAGTACCAGCTGAGGGGCCGGGACCGAGGCCAAAGCAGGTGAGGGTCAAGGTAGGTCCCTTTACCTGGAGGGAGACTGGAGGTCGGCCCGGCTGAGGATGTGGTGCTGCTGTGGGCTATAGAGCCACTGGAAGGCTGTCAGTGTCCTCTCCTCCATTCGGAACCGCCCTTCCTGAATGTACCTGTGGGCAGGACAGGAGAGAGTGAGGTGGGGACCAAGCTCTGCAGAGCTCCCCCGGAGAGTCAGTCCTGCATGCCAGAGAATTGCTGATGGGTACCTGTTTCCAAATAACCCTCCTGCTCATCTGCCAGAAAGCCCTGTTACCAGAGGGCCGCAACTAGCATTCCCTGAAGAGGAGACAGCTACAGGGATCAGATTTCAACTCAATAAATGGAAAAGCTTTCTTTTCTTTTCTTTTTTTTCTGTTTTGTTTTTCGAGACAGAGTCTCGCTCTGTCACCCAGGCTGGATGCGGTGGTGTGATCTTGGGTCATTGCAACCTCTACTTCCCAGGTTCAAGCGATTCTCTGCCTCAGCCTCCCGAGTAGCTGGGATTACAGGTGCCACCACCATGCCTGGCTAACTTTTGTATTTTTAGTAGAGATGGGGTTTCACCATGTTGGCCAGGCTGGTCTCAAACTCCTGACCTCAAGTGATCCGCTCGCCTCGACCTCCCAAAGTGCTGGGATTAAAGATGTGAGCCACCACGCCTGCCCAATACATGAAAAGCTTTATAAAAGTTGGTTGTCTGAAGCTGAAGCTAATAGGGGTAAGTTCCCTATCACTGGAAGTATGTACGCAGAGGGCACACAGGGAATTCAGGCATCAGACAAGGGTCCATCCTTTAAGTCCTCTTACAGGGCTAAGACATTGAACTTTTTTTTTTAGAGACATGGTTTCACTCTGTCATCCAGGCTAGAGTGCAGTAGCGCATTTATAGTTCACTGCAGCCTCAAATTTGTGGGCTCAAGCAATCCTCTCACCTCGGCATCTTGAGTACCTAGGACTACAGGCACAAGCCACCCAGCCCAGCTAATTTTCTTTTTAAATTTTTTGTAGAGACAGGATCTTGCTATATGGCCCAGGCTGGTCTTGAACTCCTGGCCTCAAGCAATCCTCCCACCTCGGCCTCCCAAAGTTCTGGGCTTACAGAGTGAGCCACCTCGGCCAGCCATGGACTTCTTGATTTCACAGCAGGAGAAGGACTGCTCTGGAGTGGGGATCGGGAGTCAGCAATCAGGGTTAGGTCTTCTGGAACCCCCAGAGTCTCTCCCAGAGTCCCAGATGTCCTATGGAAGGCTCAGGGAAGCTGTGCTGGACACCGTGAACACAAAAGGAAGGTGGTCTCCCCCCTACCCTGGCCAACCTCTCCTGGAAGAACCATGAATCTATTCACTAATTCAACTTTTTTTTTTTTGAGACAGAGTTTCAATCATGTAGTCCAGGCTGGAGTCCAATGGCGTGATCTCAGCTGACTGCAACCTCCACCTCCCAGGTTCAAGTGATTCTCCTGCCTCAGTCTCTTGAGTAGCTGGGACTACAGGCATCCACCACCATGCCTGGCTAATTTTTGTATTTTTAGTAGAGACGGGGTTTCACCATGTTGGCCAGTCTGGTCTCGAACTCCTGACCTCAGGTGATCCAGCCACCTTGGCCTCCCAAAATCCTCGGATTACAGGCAAGTGCCATCACACACAGCCTAATTCAACATTTATTGAGTGCCTATGATGATAAGCAAAACTGACAGAGTCCCTGCCCTCCTGTGGGGAGAGAAACCATCCAATAATCACATAAATAAATGTATAATTACAGACAGGCACTCTGATACATTACCAGTGGGAATGTCACTTGGTACAACCCCTCCGGAGGACAAGCTGACAACATCTGTCTGAATTCCAAATGCATTTCCCTTTTAGCCCAATAATCCCCTCTTTGGAGAATGTATCTAGAGATTCCAGCATGTGGACAGTGTTATCTGTGCGATTGTCTCTAATAGCAAAAGACTGGGAGAGACCCACGCACCCTTCAGAAGGGAATTAAATAAATTATGGTTCATCCATACAGTGAAACCAGGTACGGCTGTAAAACGTGTTGTGTTTGAGGGTGTTCCTGTGTGCCGTCATGCCAAGATCTCCAAGGCACACTGTTCAGAGGAAAAAAATCAAGTGCAGGGCAGCATGGGTGACTGATGTGAAAAGAGGGGGCGGGAATAGAGCGGGAATTCACACTCGCTTGTCTTTACCTATAGAAACTCTGAAGACACAAAGGCTAATAAAAGTCATCTCCTGGTGGCCGGGGGAGAGGGAAGAGGGTGGATGAGGGCACTGGAAAGTGACCTTTTCATGACGTACCTTCTCATACAGGAGAGAGATATTCCAAATCTTTTTTTTCTTTTTATGCAGAGTCTCCCTCTGTCTCCCAGGCTGGAGTGCAGTGGCACAATCTCAGTTCATTGCAACCTCCGCCTCCCAAGTTCAAGTGATTCTCCTGCCTCAGCCTCCCGAGCAGCTGCAATTATAGGCACCCACCACCACACCTGGCTAATTTTTGCGTTTTTAGTAGAGACGGGATTTCCCCATGTTGACCAGGTTGGTCTTGAACTTCTTACCTTGTGATCTGCCCACCTCAGCCTCCCTAAGTGCTGGGATTACAGGCGTGAGCCACCACGCCTTGTCTGTTTTTTAGAAACAGGCTCCATACATTGCCCAGGGTGGTCTCCTGGCTCAAGTGATCCTCCTGGCTCAGCTTTCCGAGTAGCTGGGATTACAGGCATGAGCTACCACTCCCGGCTCAGGTCAGATGGGGAGACTTGAGAGTGTGCTAAGGAAGTGGTATTGGCAGGACCTGGCGCTGGGCAGGACACAGGTGAGAAGAAGACAGGCAGCAACATCACTGCCCCACTCCTGGTTTGTGCAGGTGGCTGGCTGCGGAGCCATCCATGCTGGATGAGGACAGCTTTGAGAGGAAAGATTATGACTTCCATTTGGGACACGTCCCTCATCTGTGACCTGCTTCCGGCCCCAAAGTGGCTCCCCTCCTATAAAACCTGGCTCAAAAGTGGGCTCCTCCAGGAATCCCACCCTGATTAATCCCATCCTATTCTGATCATGAGTTTCCCGGTCTTTCTCCATCCTTGGGTTCCTTGGGATTCAGCCCTGGGTGACAGGCTCTTGCCATCTCCATGGTGGAAACTGATAACACGGATACACTGGTAAACCTGGTCGCCTCCAAGGAGGGACCTTAGGGCCTGGAGAGCGGTCACTGCTTTAGACCCTTTTGAATGAGAACCATGTGACTCTATTATATTTTTATTTTATTTTTTGAGACAGAGTCTCACTGTGTCATCCAGGCTGGAGTGCAATGATGCAATCTAGGCTCACTGCAACCTCTGCCTTCCAGGTTCAAGTGATTCTCCTGCCTCAGCCTCCAGAGTAGCTGGGATTACAGGTGCCCACCACCACACCTGGCTAATTTTTGTATTTTTAGTAGAGACGGGGTTTCACCATGTTGGCCAGGCTGGTCTCGAATGCCTGACCTCAAACGATCTACCCGCCTCAGCCTCCCAACGTGCTAGGATTACAGGTATGAGCACAGCCTATATTTTTAAAAGGTAAATACCTTTTTTTAAAAAAAAAAGTTAACCCGGCAAAAATAAATAAATAAAGTTAAGATCTCTTATGATTATGACATCATCGTAGATTGTTAGGGCCAGAAAAATCCCAAGAAGTCACTCATCTGGTCCAGCAACTTTATTTCATAGATGAGGACGTGAGGCCCAGCCCGGCACAGGGCCTCTCCCGGGCTGACGGACCACCCACCACATCAGGCTGTCCTTGACCCCACCAGGCACACATAGGCCCCCCGGCTGACAGAAAAGCAGGCCCACTCAGGAGCCATCTGCCACTCCGGCCCCACCACTCACTCTTGCCACTGTGTGCATTCAGCCTCAGCCACAGGCACAGCTTCGCCTCCTGGCCCCACCCAAAGCCCAGCCTCCCCTCCCCTCCTCCCGCTCTCCACCCCCATCTCCCAGAGGCTGTGGATGAGGGGTTTTCTTTTTTTTTTTTTTTGAGAGGGAGTCTCGCTCTGTCACCCAGGCTGGAGTGCAATGGCGCAATCTCAGCTCATTGCAACCTCCACCTCCCGAGTTCCAACAATTATCCTGCCTCAGCCTCCCGAGGAGCTGGGATTACAGGCGCCTGCCACTACGCCTGGCTAATTTGTGTATTTTTAGCAGAGATGGGGTTTCACCATGTTGGCCAGGCTGGTCTCAAACTCCTGACTTCAGGTGATCCACCTGCCTTGGCCTCCCAAAGTGCTGGGATGACAGGCGTGAGCCCCTAAGCCTGGCCAGGGATTTTCCAGTGAGTCTCGATTCTTCATCTGTATGATAGGATTAGTCGTCATACCCATGTTGAAGGGTTGTTGCAAAAATGAAATGAGCTCGTGTCCGGGAAGCCCTTGCCCGTATTCAGCATCTTCCTCCCCTCCCACCGTCCTCCCCGGCCTCCTCCAAGCACGTGCCTGTCAAACCCCTGCACTGTCTCCTCTGAGCCTCACAGCAAACTCTGTGGAACCGGCCAATCCCACTTTAGAGACGAGGAAGAAGAGGCTCAGGGTAGGAAAGTTAACATGTCCAAGGTGGCGCATGCAGGAAGCGGCAGAGGCCAAGCCTTCCTTGTGCCTTCAGATCCTGGCATCCACTGTCTTCCTAAGCAATCCCCTGCCCCCCACAGCCTCTCCCTCCTCCACACCACCCTGCTCCCTTCCCAACACAGCCCTTCCCCTGCCCAGGGGACCAGTGGCTTCTCATGGCATATCAAGTATCCTTCAAACTGCTCACCCGAGCCGTGCACGCCTTCCCCACTGCGATCCCCTCCAGCCTTTCCCAGCATTATACGCCGCCCTGCGCACTCACTCATACAGACTCCCGTGTTCCCGACCGTGTGTCCTTCTCCACGCCCTTTCTTTCCTCACATCAGAGCCTTCTCGAAGCTGTGCCCCTAGCTGGACTGCCCTGCCTCCATCTCTACCCCAAACCTGCCCATGCCCAGACCACACTGCCCTTAGCCTCCCAAGTCCACGCAGGGTTTGTGCAATGCTTTGCTTAATGTTTTTTGGTGGTGGTAGTGGTGGTGTTCTTTTTTTTTTTTTTTTTTTGAAACAGTCTCGCTCTGTCACCCAGGCTGCAGTGCAGTGGTGCAATCTCAGCTCACTGCAACCTCCGCCTCCTGGGTCCAAGCAATTTTCCTGCCTCAGCTTCCAGAGTAGCTGGTACTACAGGCACCTGCCACCACGCTCTGCTAATTTTTTTGTACTTTTAGTAGAGATGGGGTTTCACTATGTTACCCAAGTTGGTCTCGAACTCCTGACCTCAGGTGATTGACCCACCTCGGCCTCCCAAAGTGCTGGGATTACAGACCTGAGCCACCACGCCCAGCCTTACTTAACCTTGATCACAACGTTCCTCTCTGCTTGCCTGTGCATGAGTTACTTATGTGCCTGTCTGTCTCCCCACTGAAGTGCAAAGACTGTGTCTGATCCATGTCTGAAATCCCTGCCACACCCTCACACAGCCCTCTGGTCTTCGAAGCCAGCCTGCTGTAAAAATCACAACAGCAACAGCGATCAGTTTATTACAACCTGGAGACGCTCTGACACAGACGATCTCCACTAACAAGTCCAACGTGTCAATGTAGAAAATATGCTTGCTGAACTGGATTGCACTGAATATAAGGAAAAACAAACTGCCCATCCCCAGCTGTCTTCCTTATCAACGTGCCGAGTATCAGAAACCCTGCTGAACAGTGCACTGAAGGACATGAACTGCTACAGAGGGCCAGCCTTTTCCATCGCTATCAGCCGTTCAAACCTCCAAAGAAGACAGGGTGTTGTGCTCACACCTGTAGTCACAGCACTTTGAGAGGCTGAGGTGAGAGAACTGCTTAAAACCAGGAGTTCAAGACCAGCGTGGGCAACATGGCAAAACCCTATCTCTACAAAAAATAAATAATTGGCCAGGTATAGTGGCGTACACTGATAGTCCCAGCTACCAGGGAGGCTGAGGCAGGAGGACCATTTGAAGTGAACAGACCCAGTGCTATGGCCTGAATTTTTGTGTCCCCGCAAAATTCCTATGTTGAAATCCTAACCCAGGCTGGGTGTGGAGGCTCACGTCTGTAATCCCAGCACTTTGGAAGGCCAAGGTGGGAAGATCACCTGAGGTCAGGAGTTCTAGACCAGCCTGACCAACATGGTGAAACCCCATATCTACTAAAAATACAAAAATTAGCCAGGGATAGTGATGCATGCTTGTAATCCCAGCTACTCGGGAGGCTGAGGCAGGAGAATCTCTTGAACCTGGGAGGTGGAGGTTGCAGTGAGCCAAGATTGTGCCACTGCACTCCAGCCTGGGCAACAGAGTGAGACTCTGTCTCAAAAAAAAAAAAAAAAGAAAGAACGAAAGAAAAGAAACTTTTACAACTCAATAATACAAAGATAACTAACACAATTTAAATATGGGCACCATCCTGGCCAACATGGTGAAGCCTCGTCTCTACTAAAAAATACAAAAAGTAGCTGGGCGTGGTGGCGCGCACCTGTAGTCCCGGCTACTCAGGAGGCTGAGGCAGGAGAATTGCTTGAACCCAGGAGGCAGCAGTTACAGTGAGCCAAGATCTTGCCACTGCACTCCAGCCTGGCACCTGGCGACAGAGTGAGACTCTGTCTCAAAATAAATAAATAAAAATAAATAAATAAATAAATATGGGCAAAGGATCTGAATAGGCCTTTCTCCAAAAGAGATATATAAATGGACAGTAACTACATGAAAAGATGCTCAGCGTCATCAACCGTCAGGGAACTGCAAATGAGAAGCACGATGAGGCACCATTCACACTCACGAGGACGGCTGTAAGCAAAGACAGAGGTCACAGCAAGCGTTGATGGGGACGTGGAGAACCCGGAACCTTCATACCTGCTGGTGCCCATGACCATGCCTGGCACCATTTCATTTCTTTTACTGTAGTTCTATTCTCAAATACATTCTGCAACCTGTATTTCACCTTTTACACAAGGGACTTGAACATTCTCAAATTCTGGTATCTCCAAGTGATGAAACCAATCCCGCATGGATACAGAGGGAACGACTGTATATACCCTTGAAGATGTGATGAAAATGGCACCCCCCCCTCCGGCTGGGCGCAGTGGCTCATGCCTGTAATCTCAATACTTTGAGAGTCCGAGGTGGGCAGATCACCTGAGGTCGGGAGTTTGAGACCAGCCTGGCCAACATGGAGAAACCCCATCTCTACTAAAAATACAAAATTAGTCGGCGTGGTGGCTTATGCCTGTAATCCCAGCTACTCTGGAGGCTAAGGCAGGAGAATCACTTGAACCCAGGAGGCAGAGGTTGCGGTGAGCCAAGATCACTCCACTGCACTCCAGCCTGGGCAACAAGAGCGAAACTCTGCCTCAAAAAAAAGAAAGAAAGAAAAAGAAGAAAGAAGGAAGAAGGAAGGAAGGAAAGAAGGAAGGAAGGAAGGAAAGAAAGAAAGAAAGAAAGAAAGAAAGAAAGAAAGAGAAAGAGAAAGAAAGAGAAAGAAAGAGAGAAAGAAAGAAAAAGAAAGAAAGAAAGAAAGAAAGAAAGAAAGAAAGAAAGAAAGAAGAAAGAAAGAAAGAAAGAAAAGAAATGGCACACCGGCCGGGCTCAGTGGCTCACTCATGTAATCCCAGCTCTTTGGGAGGCCCAGATGGGTGGATCATTTGAGGTCAGGAGTTCAAGACCAGCCTGACCAACATGGCTAAACCCCATCCCTACTAAAAATTCAAAAATTAGCCAGGGATGGTGGCACACGCCTGTATTCCCACCTACTACTCGGGAGTCTGAGGCGGGAGAATTACTTGAACCTGGGAGACAGTGGTTATAATCAGCAGAGATGCTGCCACTGCACTCCAGCCTGGGCAATAGAGCAGATGCTGTCTCAAAAAAAAAAAAAAAGAAAGAAAGAGGTGGGCGAGGTGGCTCACGCCTATAATCCCAGTACTTTGGGAGGCCAAAGTGGGCAGATCACGAGGTCAGGAGATCGAGATCATACTGGCTAACACAGTAAAACTCCATCTCTACTGAAAATACAAAAAAGTTAGCTGTGCATGGTGGCATGTGCCTGTAGTCCCACCTACTTGGGAGGCTGAGGCAGGAGAATCACTTAAACCTGGGAGGTGGAGGTTGCAGTGAGCTGAGATCACACCATTGCACTCCAGCCTGGAAAAAAAAAAAAAGAAAGAAAAAAGAAAATGGCACTCATCCCTGTTATCCTCCTCCGCAAAACTCATAACCCCAGTTTAATCAGGAGAAAAACACCAGACAAATCCCAGCCAAGTGAGAGGCAATCTACAAAGTATGAGCAGAACTCCTCAAAAACTGTCAAGGTCATCAAAAACAAGGAAAGTCTGAGAAACTTTCACAGCTAGGAGGAGCTCAAGGAAGCATAGTAACTAAATGTAATGCGCTAACTTGAATGGGACCCTACCAGGGAAAAAGCATTAGGAAAAACTAAAGTTTACCATAAGCAAAAAAAAAAAAAAAAAAGAAGTTAAAGTTAGCCAGGTGTGGTGGCTCACTCCTGTAATCCCAGCACTTTGGAAGGCCAAGGCAGGTGGATCACGAGCTCACGAGTTCAAGACCAGCCCGGACAATATGGTGAAACCCCATCTGTACTAAAAATACAGAAGTTAGCTAGATGTGATGGCACACGCCTGTAGTCCCAGCTGCTCAGGAGGCTGAGGCAGGAGAATCACTTGAACCTGGGAGGTGGAGGTTGCCGTGAGCTGAGGTCACGTCACTGCACTCCAGCCTGGGCGACAGCAAGATGCCATCTCAAAAAAAAAAAAAAAGGAAAATGGGCTTTTATCTGGGGGTGAGGGGTGACCCCAAACCCAAATAGGGCAATAAAAATGATTCATGCATCATCAGGTCCAGCCCAAGAGTTGGGAGGATGAGTCAAAACAGGTATCCAGGCTCTACTCCTTTAATCTCTTCCTATTTCTTCTTCTGTGAATGCGGGAACTGATCTGGAAGGCCTGGGGTCCTGGGTGGTCCTCCTTTCTTTATACCTCTGCCTCCCTCTGTTCCAGTTTTAGTCCTTGTGAAGGCAAAGTGGTCGTTTTTCAGTGGCTCCAGCCCAGTTCCCATGAAGTTGTGTCATTGGCCTGACCTAGGTCACAGGCTCATCCTTGAGCCATTCACTGTAGTGAGGGGGATGGAATGCTATGTCATTTTCAGGAAAGGGACACTAACTGCCCACCTTCCCTCAAGTTATTCAAAAGCAGATTAGCTCTGCCAGGGGCACGGTGGCTCACGCCTGTAATCCCAACACTCTGAGAGGCTGAAGTGGGTGGATTGCTTGAGCCCAGGAGTTTGAAAGTAGCTAGGGCAATACGGTGAAATCCCATCTCTACAATAAAATACAAAACTCGCTAGGCATGATGGCCCGTGTCTGTAGTGCCAGCTACAGGTGGGAGGCTGAGGTGGGAGGATCACTTGAGCCTGGGAGGTGGAGATTGCAGTGAGCCAAGACTACACCACTGCACTCCAGCCTGGGTGACAGAGTGAGACCCTATCTCAGAAAAAAAAAAAGATTAATTCTACTTTTATCTAGCTTATATATTGGAGCTTCACCTGGAGAATGATTCCACTGCTAACTAATATAGCTGGAAACCCCTTGGCCCCTCCTGCTCTGACACTCCGGGATATTCTGACAATGTGAACTTGGGTGTGTGGCTGTGGGGAACCACCCGGGAAACAGGCAAAACAGAGGAGGAGTGAAGCCCCTGAGCAAGACCTGGTTCAAACCCTGCCTCTGCTAGGCGCTCGTTGGGTGACCTTGATGAATCCTTTTTCCTCTCTGACCTTTGGCTTCCTCATCTGGAAACCTCATCTGGAAACCGGAGGTGCCAATACCTTCTCTCAGTGTGTGCCTGAATCTGACTACTTCAGAGCCGCAGGAGGTACTGGAAGCCCAGGTTGCTATTATTGATGACATTATTGTTCGTTGTATTCGGCTACAGAATGTACCTGGCGGGATGTGCGCAGTAATTCTACTTCAAAGGTGCTCTCTGGACCTTGCTTTGGGTGGGATGATTTGGGATGGGAACAAGTCTCAGGCGGACATTCTTTCCTTTGAATCTTGGAGTCCTCTGAGGTCCAGGGTGAGCCGAGCAGGTTGCTCTGCGCTCCAAGTGCCGCCACGCAGAGGTCAGGCCCCTCGCTGAGGCCGTCCAGAACATTCGGACACCTGGACCCCTGCGACGTGGGTTCGGGGGCCCAGCTCAGGTGACTCGAATGCGCTGCGTCTGAAACCCTGTGAGCCTGCAGTCCGGTAACCTGACACCGCAGGCTCTGACTTCCCAGCCCGCCCGGACTGCAGAGGGGGAAAGGGCGACTGCCCAGCCACACAGGGACCCCTCCCTGCCCTGGTCTCCTAGGCCCCCGTCCCCACGCCGCCTCCCCAGAGTGTCCACCCCCATGTGTTTCGGGGCTAACGCGTCCCTTTCCACGCGGGGGCTGGTGCTGTGGGTTGTGTCCTTTCGGGGCCCAAGTCCAGAGTCCTGCCCCGAGCGGCAGAAGGAACGGGGAGGCCGGGGGCGCCACCGCGCAAACCGGAAAGCCAAAGTGGGGCGAGAGGGAAGGTCGCGCCTGCGGGAGGGGGACGGGGTCCCTCCGAAGCCCCGCGCCTGGCACAGGATGCCCCGTCCCCGACCTCGCTGGAGAGCCGCGGAGACCCCACGCGGGGAGGCGGGTGGTGGGGACCAGGCGGCCCGCGCCCTGCAGCCCCCACTCGGGAAGAAACTTTGGGCCCACGCCCCGCAGCTTCCCGCGCCTGCCGCGCCTTGGGGTCCGCGCCCGCATCAGGCCCGGCGGCCGCCCGGCGCCCACTCACCAGCGCACCAGCTGCCAGCGCTTCTCCCCCGGCGCCCGGCGGCCCGCCATGCCTCGCCCGGACGCTCCCTGCCCTCCGCGGGCGGCAGGGCAGAGGTGGCTTGGATGCTGCAGGCCGGTGCCCGGGGCGCGCTCGCGGACGCTGGGAGGCGCGGGCCGGGGCGGGTGCGGGGAGGCGCGGGGCGGGTGCGGGGAGGCGCGGGGCGGGCGCGGAGAGGGCGCGGCGCTCAGACTCCGCCCCTGGAGGCTGCTGGAGCCGGGTCAGCTCCGGCCTTGCAGCGCGGGAGGAACAGCGGCCTCTCCTGTCCGGGTCTCTCCCCGCCGCGCCAAGGAGCCAGGCTTCTGGGGACCACTGCGCGAGGAGTCTGGCTCCCCAAGTCTTACAGACGCGCTAAGAGAACAGGCGGCCCATTTCCTCGTTCTGTGCCTTACTCCCTTATAAAACCCGTCTACCTACCCACAAAGTGATGCCTAGAATATTAAACTACTCTAGATGCCTCAAATTTGGTGGTTTGATGCACCCTACAAATCATTTATATAGAGATATACAGATAGATAGATAGATATGGATATAGATATAGATACAGATACATATGAAAAGAGAGAGAGACTCACTCCATCACCCAGGCTGGAGTGCAGTGGTGCAATCCCGGCTCACTGCAACCTCCACCTCCCAGGTTCAAGCAATTCTCGTGCCTCAGCCTCCAGAGTAGCTGGGTTTACAGGTGCTTACCACCACACCTGGCCAATTTTTGTATTTTTTAGTAGAGACGGAGTTTTGCCACGTTGGCCAGGCTGATCTCGAACTCCTGACCTCAGGTGATGCACCTGCCTCGGCCTCCCATAGTGCTGGGATTACAGGCGCGAGTCACCGCGCCCGGCCGATTAAAGTATCTTAAAGCGACTAATTTAGCTGTGCACAGTGGCTCACACCTGTAATGCCAGTATTTTGGGAGGCCCAGGAAGGAATATTACTTGAGCCCAGGAGTTTGAGATCAGCCTGGGCAGCATAGAGACACCCCGTCTCCAGGAGAAAAAAAAAAAAATTTTTAAGTCTGTAGAATATTTAAAGTGACAGTAATTAAAACAATATGACATTGGCCTAGCAAGCTGCCCGGCCGAGCTGAGTTTTACTTGTAAAACTCATATTTAGTTCTAAAACTCACTTATATAGAAACTGTCCACACCTTGCACGGTGGCCTCCCAATTTACCACCCCCCCCCATATCTGGACAACCCACATCCTTTGCAGAAAGAAAACTTATGCAGAAAGAGGAGGAAACCCAGCTCTCAGTGATGGAGCTCCTGGGAGCTTACCTTCCTGGTAAGGACAGTGGGCCCATGCCCAGATCATTGGAAAAACTTCCCCCACCTCCAAACTCCTACTGACATTTGTCATTCCATCCACAGATGTTCAACAAAAGTGAAGATGACATAAATCCCAAGAATCCCCACCTGGGCTTTCCACTATGTCTCAGCCAAAGTAACAGCGAGCCAGTGGGACAAAGAATGAAACAGAACAGAGGCCTCCTGCAGGGGAAGGGGGAAAGAGACACAGACCAGGTACAGGTGGGCAGCTCGCCTCTGACCCCTAAGTAAGTGTCTAGCGTGAGGCTAGCCATTCACTATGAGCATCCTCTCTCCTTTCTTCTTCTTCTTTCTTTTTCTTTTCTTTTCTTTTTTTTTTTTAAGACAAAATCTTCCTCTGTGGCCCAGGCTGGAGTGCACTGGCACGATGATCTCGGCTCACTGCAACCTCCACCTCCCAGGTTCAAGCAATTCTCCTGCCTCAGCCTCCCGAGTAGCTGGGATTACAGGCATGTGCCACCACACTTGGCTAATTTTTTGTATTTTTAATAGAGATGGGGTTTCACCATGTTGGCCAGGCTGGTCTCAAACTCTTGACCTCAGGTGATTCACCCACTTTGGACTCCCAAAGTGCTGGGATTACAGGCATGAGCCTCCGTAATCCTTTGAGCATACTTTTTTATTCCTTTTTGTTTTGTTTTGTTTTGTTTTTTGAGGCGTCTCACTCTGTTGCCCAGGCAGGAGTGCAGTGGCGCAATCTCAGCTCACTGCAACCTGCGCCTCTCTGGTTCAAGCGATTCTCCTGCTTCAGCTTCCCCAATAGCTGGGACTACAGGCGCCCACTACGTTGATTTTTGTATTTTTAGTAGAGACAGGGTTTCACCATATTGGTCAGGCTGGTCTCGAACTCCT